>CAUZXS010000983.1:22500-152500 GCA_963585895.1 Sepioteuthis lessoniana
TCTTCTTCTTTGTAATCCTTTTTCTTTTTCTTTTGTGTAATCCTTCTTCTTCTTCTTCTTCTTCTTCTTCTTCTTCTTCTTCTTTGTAATCCTTTTTCTTTTGTGTAATCCTTCTTCTTCTTCTTCTTCTTCTTCTTCTTCTTCTTCTTCTTTTTAATCCTTTTTTTTTTCTTTTGTGTAATCCTTCTTCTTCTTCTTCTTCTTCTTCTTCGTCTTCTTCTACTTCTTTGTAATCCTTTTTCTTTTTCTTTTGTGTGTCCTTCTTCTTCTTCTTCTTCTTCTTCTTCTTCTTCTTCTTCTTTGTAATCCTTTTTCTTTTTCTTTTGTGTAATCCTTCTTCTTCTTCTTCTTCTTTGTAATCCTTTTCTTTTGTGTAATCCTTCTTCTTCTTCTTCTTCTTCTTCTTTGTAATCCTTTTTCTTTTTCTTTTGTGTAATCCTTCTTCTTCTTCTTCTTCTTCTCTTTGTAATCCTTTTTCTTTTTCTTTTGTGTAATCCTTCTTCTTCTTCTTCTTCTTCTTTGTAATCCTTTTTCTTTTTCTTTTTCTTTTGTGTAATCCTTCTTCTTCTTCTTCTTCTTCTTCTTCTTTGTAATCCTTTTTCTTTTTCTTTTGTGTAATCCTTCTTCTTCTTCTTCTTCTTCTTCTTGTAATTCGTATAGATTCTTGTTGTTACAGTTGTTGCTCTTGCTGTTGTTGTTGTTGTTTTAGTTGTTGTTGTTGCTCTTCTTCTTCTTCTTCTTCTTCTTCTTCTTCAAATATTAATAATAATAATAATAATAATGATAATCTTCATACCAGAGTGAGTTGGTATTCTAGATTATCATCATCCTCATCATTATTATTTGCAGACAGATGTGAAAAACGATTGCAGCTTCAATCAGATAAGTATACAGAAAGAAACTAGATAAATACACTCTGCGAACTCAAACTGAGAGAGAGAGAGAGAGAGAGAAAGAGAAAGAAAGAGAGAGAGAGAGAGAGAGACTTGTAGGGAGATAAAGAGAAACAGAGAAATTTCACCTTGCAAAGATTGTAACACAAAGCCAAAAAAAAAAAAAAAAAAAAAAGGTAAAAAGTCGACACACTTTATAGGATGGAAACTGCTGGAATCAGTCTGATCAATAGGTGCAAAAAATTTATTGTGAAACTATTAGTTTGATCGCTCTGGCTATTTGAAATTTTATTTATTCATTTCGACTACTTTTTTCCCCCTTCCCTTTGCTTTGTTCTGAAGAGCGTTACTGTTGAGAATGAATGTTTGAACATAAGAAACATGACAATACGAGAAGTTAGAATTCAAACGATACGAACTTCATCTAAATAGATAAGCAATAGCAAAGACGATGAATTGAATAACAAAATTGGCCATGTTTATTTTTCTTCAGCTCAGTTGCTTTTACGGCACATCAAACCCTGTTGGGTCATTTAATACCAAAGTCACTCTTTTTTCAAGAATCTTTTTGTTTTCATATATGAATTTACCGAAGTTCTTCGTCACAGGCTGGATGTGACACAAGATCAACTTTTAAGCAGTGTTTGAATTTGGTTGGTTGGGTTTTATGGCATATCAACCTTTGTAGGTTATTTAAGGCCAAATCCGTTTTTATGTAAATAATCTGTTCTATTCAAAACAATTCAGTTTATCATGAGTACACAGTTTAATTGTCAAAAACATTTCTATTTCAAACTATTCAAGCAGTTATATATAACAATTCAGTTTAGTGTAAGTACAGTTTCAATGTCAAAAACAGTTCAATTTCAAATACCTCAGTTTAGCATTAGCACGCAGTTTAAATGTAAAGAGATTTCTGTTTCGAGCTATTTAGTTTAGTCAAGCAGTTCTAATTCAACTAATTCAGTTTAGTACGTGTACAGGTTTTGTTTACACACAAGAAAATGTCAAAACAGTTCTATGTTAAACAATTCAGTTTAGTATAAATACAGTCTCAGCGTCAAAAACAGTTCTACTTCAAATAATTCAGTTTAGCATTAGCACGTAGTTTAAATGTAAGTACGGTTTAATTGTCAAAAACATTTCTATTTGAAATAATTCAGTTTAGCATAAGTATGCCGTTAGTTCTATTTAACCCATAGATAGGGCCCTATCAGGTGCTACCACTCCGAGCCAGAGTAGGCCTGGGAGGAATGGCAATAAAGGGGTATTCCGCATTCCCCAAAGCTCCAGCATTGCTGGAACCTCACCATCAGATTGTTTTGTGTCATATCCAGGACACTTGTTGGTGGGGTTACCCCTCTGCAGAGAAGCAGTCAGTTTATTCTACACTGGGCAAAGTTTTTCTTCTTCTAGACTGGTTTTCTTACTGCTGTGGACCAGTAAATGGTCCAGAAGAATAACACAACTCGGGTTTGCGTTGAACAAAGTATATTAACGAAGTATAATACAACATATACAAGTGGGTGTCCTCGTGGTGTAATGGTTACAGCAATGGACTGCGGAATCGTTGTACGCGAGTTCGTACTCCAGTCACGCTATTACGTTCACTTTCGGGCAAATACCCTTGGGAAAGGTATGAACCCCCTTATCCTCCCAGCTATGGGTTAAATAGAACCACTACTGTTCTTCTAGGAGAATGGCTTTGGCATTAAATAACCTAAAAAAGTTGATATGCGATTAAACAAAGAAACCAAACCAACATTTTAGCCATGACACCTTTAGAACGACCCCTTGTCCAGAGTTTAACCTTCGGTGACAAATTCCATTTCCAACATGATGTAATCATAAAATCCCTAATGACTTGAAAATAACCTCATTCAAACTTTGTTTGATGGAATAATCAACCTTTATGGGTTTGGCATTAAATAACCTACAAAAGTTGATATGCCATGAAACAAAGAAACCAAACCAAACCTTGATATGTCACAATTACTTTCAGACTAATACCCTTGGGAAAAGTATGAACCCCCTTATCCTCCAAGCTATTGGTTAAATAGTACTACTACCTTTCTTCTTGGAGAATGGCTTTGGCATTAAATAACCTAAAAAGAGTTGATATGCCATTAAACAAAGAAAACAAACCAAACCAAACAACATATATACAAAGTGTTAGAAGTCAGTCCGACTGCCATGTGTTGTAATTTACAAAGCTCTTTGCTTCGATGTGGCACAAGACCCAATGAGTGGGGCACCCAATGAGACTCGAACTCACTCGTGTAGGTTTGCTAGTCAAGCTTGCTAACCGTTACACCACCAAAGGTGCCAAAGGTCTGATCCATCTGCAGAGGTGCAGTCGGTTTATTCTACAGCCCCAGCCGACTGGACATTGATGCTATGTAAATGAAGATTTTGTGCATAGATACGTAGGTAGGATTTCGTCAATGTATCTGAAGTAACGCGCAGTATTGGGTATGATATATTTAAAGGGGCCAGATTCTAAGAATTCTAGATAAATGCATGCAAGAACTCCGCTAAGCGGAGACCCCATTGGTAAACCAAATTTTTGTTTTTTAAAATATGTTGTTGTATTGGAAGTAGCTGTGTGAAGTGCATAAGGTACAAATTTTAATCAGTTCAGAGATAGGTAGAGGAAATGTGGAATTAGATTTTCGATGGTGATTATGTAGACGCCCAAAGCATCTCTAAACTGGTATATTGGTATAGAGAAATTTGATATCTAAACTAGCTAAATATTTGTTGTTCGTATCAATGTCAGTTAATTTGTTGAGGAGTGATCCTGAATTCTTGATGTGTGCGTCACTGATGGTACCTTATAGTGGGGAGGATAATTTGGCCAGAAGTTTAGAGATGTTATCGTATTTACCCAACCCCCTCCGTTCGGACAGGATATGACACAAGGTCAATTTTTTTTAAAGTGGAGTTTAACAGGTTTGAATTCAAAGTTTTCCTTCTGCTAGACTAGTTGCCTCACCAAGGCTGAAGAACCTAGTCTACCCTACTGGAGGGAGAATAATTGGATTCATACCTTTCTCAAGGGTATTAGTGCTATATGAAAGTTTAGCGATATTATGGTGGGGGGAGATCCTATGCCAGAAATAATAGGTTTTTGGAAAATGTTAAGTTTGTGGATTTTAGGAAGACCGTAATTTTTTTTGATTATGGTGTGTGTGTGTGTGTGTGTGTGAGAGGGATTCTTGAAGTCTTATATAGGATTTAAATTCTTATGAAACCCTTTTGGCTTTCTATACATTATATTCAACTATCTTCTGGTGAAGAGATTTCTGATCATGAACATAATTACGGAGAATGGTTCGAGGCTTAGTTTGGTTTGGTTTGGAAGGATTTATGGCATATCAACTATTGTTGGTTATTTAATGACAAATCCTCTTTATACACATGTATTAAATATCATTAAATGTCATATCAGGACATTCGTCAGGTGGGGGCCTTACAAATCTTCAGAGATGCTCTCGGTGTAATCCACAGCCCCAGCCAACTGAGCTGAAAGGTTCGAGGTGAGTGATGGTGCTACCAAACAAGAACCTTTAAAGCGACACTGTGTTGTAGTGTCTCATAGACCCAACCAAAAACATAATCAAAGATAATGAACGAACTTTTCGTTATAAAAATATCACTCTCATTTTATTCTCATAAGGGGTCCACAGCTTGTTAGTTTGAGAGATTGATGGAGAGACATATACCCAGAGAGGAGACTTCTTCTTGTCCCATATCTTCTTCCTGGGGCCAGGGGGTGCCAACGTTTGCACCCCCTCGCAAGCCATATCGTCAGAGACGTCCGAGACGCTTCTGATCGGCTGCCTATCCCTGGCTCGACACTCGATTCTCTGGACTCTGTCTAAATCTGAACGCGTGGTTCTCATATCACGTGGTCTCCTTCCGGTTACATACCTTCTCGACCGGCCAGTCCCGACGCACTGTCATTCCCCTATTTACTAATCCAAACGTGACAGCTTGTCAAAGCACACGGGGTCACTAGGAACAAACCGAAAATCCATGTCATATGTTATACAACAACTGTTATAAACATGTAAAGTTTTCTGAAAGAAACAAAGGCACCATTACCCTAGGTAGGCTAATTCTATGGTTAATATTGAATAGCATTGTATCTCTATCCAGCACAGCTCGCACTTTATTCATGTATGCCTTGGGTACATGTGTATAACAAAGGGGAAGTACTGAGCCATTAATAGAACGACATAAAGATGTTATCTTATAAACTTACCATTGACCACAACTAATGCTTTGTCCCTATAAAAATAAAAACTATCATGTTTTCAACCAAATGCACTGAGTGTTAACATTTCTCCCGCGGGAAAAAATTCATTCAAAGATCAAATAATCTAATGGCAAAAAATACGATAAAAAAGTGACTGGTATCAGAAGTATTTGCACGGTTGAAAGCAGTATACTGTCCTGATAAAGTCACTATCTATCTATCATAGGGTGTTCATATCTATCTATCTATCTTATTTACTTCTCTATCTATCTATCTATCTATCATAGGGTGTTCATATCTATCTATCTATCTATCATAGGGTGTTCATATCTATCTATCTTATTTACTTCTCTATCTATCTATCTATCTATCTATCTATCTATCATAGGGTGTTCATATCTATCTATCTATCTATCTATCACAATCTTTTCATCTCTCTCACTCTCTCTCTCTCTCCACACACACACACACACACACACACACACACACACATATATATATATATTCCAAATTTCTGAGATGAAGCTTGATAATTTTCGAGGTTCTGTTAAGGCTCCAGAGTTCACCATTAAACACCAGAAGAACGCTGAAGGACATATCGGCCGAAATGTTGTGTGTATGACAATGAAGATGAGGTCAATAGTCCGAATATATATATATATATATATATATATATATTACATCTATCTTTTCATATCTATTTCAATTCTCTCTCCCCCCTCTCTCTCTCTATATATATATATATATAACAGGCTGTTCTGATCTATCTACCAATCCCAGGCTGTTGATGTCCTTTCATATCTATCTGTCTATCTATCTATCTCTCTATCTTAGCATTTACATATACCCGCCCAGTTCAATAAAAAGTTAATTCATCATTTGTAACGACCTATATTAAATATATTTATCTATACATATCACCCCAAAATCTAAGTACATAAAACGGATCTATATTCAGTATATTTAATCAAATAATTTACTTTTCATAAAGTCAATATCCGTGAATAAGTCCTTAGAAACACTGTCAATAAAAATATCACTACACGTTTCTCCATTTTGTACGAATTCGCTCAAATTTTTTACAGATTATTATTCAACATTATTTAAAATTCTCATTATGTTTTTGCAGTTCTATTTCAAATATTCAGTTCAGCATAATCAAGGTTCTTTAGCTTTAGTTATGCTGAACTGAATTGTTTGAAATAGAACTGTTTTAAATAGAACTAACCTGTGTACTTATGTTTAGTTTCTTTCTTTCTTTCTTTCTTTAATGGTATATCAACCTTTGTAGGTTATTTAACACCAAAGCCATTCTCCTAGAAGAACAGTAGTAGTACTATTTAACCCATAGCTGGGAGGATAAGGGGGTTCATACCTTTCCCAAGAGTATTTGTCCGAGAGTGAACATTATAGCACGACTGGAGTACGAACTCGCTTACTACGATTCCGCAGTCCACCGCTTTAACCATTACACCACGAGGACCCCCCAGTGTACTTATGCTAAACTGAATTGTTTGAAATCTAATTCGGCGTTAAATGACTCGAAAAGGGTTGAAACGCCGTAAAACAAAAACAACCAACCAACCAACCAAATCAAATGCAAAAACATAATGAGAATTTTAAATAATGTTGAATAACCTCCACACACACGCACACACCAATCTGCCCTACACTTTACCCTTAGCGTGATGTGAAATAAGGTCATTTTTTAACCAGAGTAAAGCAGGTTTAAATTCAGTTTTCCTTCTAGACTGCCTAACCAAGGCTAAAGAACTCAGTCTGCCCTACTATTTACCCATAGCTAAGGTAGGATCGAACACATGGCTGCGTGCCTTTCTCAAGGACATTAGCGTGAGGTATTTGTATGCATTTATGTACTCAACCCACGACAACGAGCAAGATGTGACACAAGATCAATTTTTATTGGGCGGGATTAGGGTTAGGGTTAGAATTCTGTTCTTATTGTAACACGATACATTACTCGAGCAAAGAGAGAGAGAGAGAGAGAGAGAGAGAGAGAGAGAGAGAGAGAGAGAGAGAGAGAGAGGAACAGCAGGAGAGAAAAAATTATAAGAAAGAGAAATTGAAAAAGAGTAAAAGAATATGGATCGTGACGCACAGACAAGTCTAAAGGAGAGAGAGAGAGAGAGAGAGAGAGAGAGAGAGAGAGAGAGAGAGAGAGATTTTAATGGCATGTTATTTTATGACAAGCGGTTAGGGAGTCGCGTTTAATATTCATTCATATATCTTCAAGTGAAGTTGTATCTTGAGATCCTTTTTATTTTTTTTTCTAAATTGTCCAATCGAATACAACCTTTAATCTGGTCAATTAGATCCATAGATAGATCACCACAAGTACGATTAATCCTGGTCTAAGTGGACCTCGGAGTAATGACAACAAAGAGTACTTCACACTCCCCCTAATCTCTAGGACTGAAGTCTTACCTTCAAGTGCAGTTTTAATGTCACACCCTGGGCCTCCCTTTTTGTAGGGATCTTCTCCCCTTTCAAAGGATACAGTCCGTGTATGTTGAGTTCCTTCGACGGGGCGTAGAGGAAGACGAAGTGATATTGAGACAGTTACCCAGTTACACCAATATCACTTCGACTAGTGTAGTGTTTTGTTGGCTAGGAGAGCAGACCATTACTAGTTACTTTGATTCTCAATGGAAGTCTCTATACTTTTGGTTTGGTTTGGTTTCTTTATTTAATGGCATATCAACTCTTTGTAGGTTATTTAATGCCGAAGACCATTCCCCTAAAAGAACAGTAGTGGTACTATTTAACCCATAGCTGGGAGGATAAGGGACTTCATACCTTTCCCAAGGGTATTTGTCCGAAAGTGAATAGCGCTGCTGGAATTCGAACTCGCTACGATTCCGCAGTCCATCGCTTTAACCATTACACCACGAGGACACCCCCTTACTTTTGGCCTTGTTCCATAACTATGCTAGACTTGGTAAATAGCATGATTTATGGTTAAAACTAAAAAGTTCCAGTTGCCGCCAGCGAAATCAAGCAACAATGAGCCAGTCCACTCTTTAGATGGGCAACTTCTTATATAATAAAGTTATTACTATAATAAAGTCACGTGCGAAGCATTTTTAGAGTATGTGTCTACCCAACCCCTCTATCAGGACATAAGGTTAGTTTTTAATCGAAAATGTCCTTTTTTTCTGTATTTACCCTTGTAGTGGTTAAGGTGCTGAACTACGGAATCTTAGTTATCAAGTTCGAACTCCAGTCGCGCTATTAACTTCACTTCCTGACAATTACCCTTAAGAAAGGCATGAACCCCCTTATCCTATTAGCTATGATTTAGATCGTACCACTACTGTTTTTCTTCCAGGCTGGCTCTGGCATTAAATAACCAGCGAAATTTGATATACCATAAAGTAAAGAAACCAAACCAACCCCTCCACCACGGGTAGGATTTGACAAAAAGTCAGTTTTTAAGCGCGGTATAGCTGGTGTGATTTTAGAGTAGATTCATACATGAATTATCGATTCATTTATGACGGGTACTATGTCAGTGTCTCTAATACTACAGCCGACAAAAAGTCCTGGATATGAGACTAAACTATCTCATGGTAAGGCTTCAGTACCTTTTGGGAACGTGGCTTACTTTTCATTGCTATTACTCCTGCTTCCACTCTGACCCGGAGTGGTACCACCTGATAGGGTCCTATCTATGGATCAAATTGAACCGTCTGATCATTTAAACTGTGGGCAAACAAATGACTGTTTGACTAATTTGGTCTGGTCTGGTTTGGTTTCATAGCAAATGAACAATTGTTGGTTATTTAATGCCAAACCGTGTTTTTACATATATATTAAATATATGATTTGTAAACACATTTTGTAGACGCACGCAGTTAAATGATCAAACAGTTCTATTTCTAACAATTCAACTTAGTATAAGTCATTTGTTGGCGCTTAATTTAAATGTCTCAATTTATTTGATCCATATATAGAACCCTATCAGGTGCTACCACTCCGGGTCAGAGTGGACTTGGGAGCGATGGCAATGAAAGGGTACTCTGTATCTCGCAAAGCTTAAGCATTACTGGAGCCTCATCATCGGATTATTTAGTATCATGTACAGAACCCTTATTAGGAGGTCTTACCCCTCTGCAGAGGTGCAGTGGGTAAATTCAACGGCCCCAGATGACTTCAAATGACTGATGTTTAATTGAATTGTTAGTGATACATAAAAATACATTGAACCCTTTAACTGTGTGCAAATAAAACTATGAGCGTGGAATACTTTAAACCGTTTACCTATATGCAAAATACGATTGTTGGTATTAGATATTATTAGGTATTATTTGACTGTGCAAATAAATGAAGTGTTTAATTAAATAATTAGTGTTACTTGAAACCCCTTCGCTGTGTGCAAACAAATGGTTGATACTGAATGGTATTATTAATGTTAGATTGCATTAATTAAAACAATTTAATTATGAATAATCAATTGCAATATTAATGTGCAAATAATCATTTAGAAATGAAAATTACCAACAAACTATTCGTTTACAAATTTAACTGTGTGCAAACATGCTTAATAGTAAATAGAATTATTTGTGTTTGATAGCAATACTTGAAACCACTTCGCTGTGTGCAAACAAATGGAATTATTAATGTTAGATTGCATTAATTAAAACAATTTAATTAGGAATAATCAATTGCAATATTAGTGTGCAAATAATCATTTAGAAATAAAAAAAATTACCAACAAACTATTCGTTTACAAATTTAACTGTATGCAAACATGATTAATAGTAAATAGAATTATTCGTGTTTGATAGCAATACTTGAAAACATTTAACTGTGTGCAAACAAATGAGCTCTGTCTTGTTTAAAATATTTAACTACAAAGTATTCATTTATAAATCCTATATATCTAATATATATGTATAAAGAGGATTTGGCATTAAATAACCTACAATGATTGATTTGCCATAAAACTCAACCAAACCAAATCATATATATTTAATATATATGTCTAAAAAGGATTTGGCATTAAATAACCTATACAGGTTGATATACCATAAAACCCAACCAAACCAAATCCTATATATTTGATATATATCTCTAAAAAGGATTTGGCATTAAATAACCTATACAGGTTGATATGCCATAAAAGCCAACCAAACCATTTCCTATATATTTGATTTATATGTATAAAGAGGATTTGGCATTAAATAACCTACAAAGGTTGATATGCCATAAACCCTAACAAAGCAAATCCTATATATTTGATATATATATGTATAAAGAGGATTTGGCATTAAGTAACCTGCCATAAAACCCAAACAAACTGATAGAATTGTTTAGATTTGCGTGGGTGAAGCAAGTTCCAGAAAATGTGAGTGACCCACTTGTTTAGTAGTTTATGCTAGCCACACCTAACAGGGAAAAACCTCTTGTGTCACATCTGGCTTGAGTGATTGGCTGACGAAATTTTTTTGCACTTAATGAATTGTATTGATTACCAATATCTAAGTCAAATCTACATCAATATTATAAAAGGGTTTGTTTGTCTATCCTCTATGACCTAGCCTTTCTACTGTAAACAGGATGGAAAATAAAGTCACTTTTTAAGCGAAATCCAGCTGATGTGAAATTTGAGTGTTTTTTTCTCCCAGATCGTAAAGTAAGAAAGAACAGCTGTTATCGAGAGGGGTTCTTAAGCAATCCATGTTACAATACATTCATTTTGATTGTATAATGTTCTGGTAGCAAATTTTTAGGGGTGTAAATATTCATGGGTGATAGTGTAATAGTTAATAATATCTGTTTTGATTGGATAATGTTTGAGTAGAAATAATAAAACCTGCTATCTTTGATTCAGAAGAAAATGTTTTTATTTTAAAAATTGTTAGGGGTGTAGTTATTCATGGGTGATAGTGTAATAGTTAATAATATCTGTTTTGATTGTATAATGTTTGAGTAGAAATAATAAAATCCTGCTATCTTTGGTTTAGAAGAAAATGAAGTTTTTATTTAAAAAATTGTTAGCGGTGTAGTTATTCATGGGTGATAGTGTAATAGTTAATAATATCAGTTTTGATTGGATAAATTTTTAGGAGAAATAATAAAGTCATCATATCTTTGGTTGAGAATAAAATTAAGTTTTATGAAAATAACTGGCTTAATATGATAATAAAAACAATATATCATAATATTAAATTTCTGCGTCAGTTTGTAACCAAATTAGCTTGAAACGGGACATTTTGTAAGATAACTAATTTGTCTCTTCTCGGCTAGGGATCAGTTTTCTTTGGTGGGCACATATTTTTATTCGTTTTCTCAGACATCTTTCCACTTACAAAACTGAGTGTACAGCTCTGCGAATACCCTACGGGCCATAGATGGATGTTATGTATCGAGCTTTTGGTTCCTTTTGGACTAACTTCTAGGATTTTAGTCACCTGACTTTACAATTTTCCCATGAAGACCAAGCTTTCAAACTATCCATAAAGGTCATTACCTGTCAATTACATTGAGTCAACCAACATACAATGGTCTCTAACTGTAACTGTTCACCGTATTCGACGGCATATAAGGAGCACTTTTTTTTTACTAAAAATATCTTTTAAAATTCCCCAGTATCTTATATGCCATATGTAGGTTTAAAATTCGCGATAGTCGGCCAAAATTAGCTATCAGGCAACTCTTATAAAGCTTAAACTTTAGATTAAATTTCATATACCTATTGACATTATCTAAAAGGCTATTATACAGATTAAAAGTGTTATTATTGATAATATTCATTATGTTGATTAAATCACGTTTAATATTAATATTCTTTTCTTGATTTTCCTTGCTGAAATTCGGGTGCTTTTTATACACTATACATTTAATATATATGTATAAAGAGGATTTGGCATTAAATAACCTACAATGGTTGATATGCCATAAAACCCAACCAAAAAAAATCATATATATTTAATATATACGTATAAAGAGGATTTGGCATTAAATAACCTACAATGGTTGATATGCCATAAAACCCAACCAAACCAAATCATATATATTTAATATATATGTATAAAGAGGATTTGGCATTAAATAACCTACAATGGTTGATATGCCATAAAACCCAACCAAACCAAATCATATATATTTAATATATATGTATAAAGAGGATTTGGCATTAAATAACCTACAATGGTTGATATGCCATAAAACCCAACCAAACCAAATCATATATATTTAATATATATGTATAAAGAGGATTTGGCATTAAATAACCTACAATGGTTGATATGCCATAAAACCCAACCAAACCAAATCATATATATTTAATATATATGTATAAAGAGGATTTGGCATTAAATATCCTACAATGGTTGATATGCCATAATACCCAACAGAACCAAACCCATTGCTGGGGGAGCAATGGGTTAAATAATCCAACCACACTCTTTCTACAAGGATGACTTTAGAATTAAATAACCCACGAAGTTTGATATGCCATTAAACAAAGAAACAAACCAGACCTTTAATTATGAATATCTGAATGAAAGAGTGCTAACAACTGAGTTGTATATTTTATGATCACTATGACGTGTTTTGATGATGATAATGGTCTCATTGCTTTTTTGTCCTGGAGACACGCATATATTCTTTCGTAACAATAAATAAAAAAAGGACATTGTTTCATCAACAATCAAGATAAAAAAAAAAAAAAAAACTTGAGGGAAAAGTATTCAAAATTTTTTTGCTGGATGTTTTCATGTAACTTATCATAATTTCATTATAATTATTTATTATTGAATATTTCCATGGCATATCAACCTGTATAGGTTATTTAATGCCAAACCGTCTGTATACGGATATATTGGATATATATGATTTGGTTTGGCTGGTTTTTATGGCATATCAACCTTTGTAGGCTATTTAATGCCTAATCTACTTTATACATATATATCAAATATATGTGATTTGGTTTGGTTGAGTTTTATAGCATATCAACCCCTGTAGGCTATTTAATGCCAAATCCTTTTTAGACATATATATCAAATATAAATAAATTTGATTTGGTTGGGTTTTATGGCATATCAACCATTGTAGGTTATTTAATGCCAAATCCTCTTTATACATATATATTAAATATATGTTATTTGGTTTGGTTGTGTTTTATGGCATACCAAACCTTGTAGGTTATTTAAGGCCAAATCCTCTTTATACATATATAATAAATATATATGATTTGGTTGGGTTGGGTTTTATGGCGTATCAACCCCTGTAAGCTATTTAATGCCAAATCCTTTTTATACATGTATATTAAACATATGTGATTTGCTTTGGTTGTGTTTTATGGCATATCAACCCTTGTAGGCTATTTAATACCAAATCTTTTTTATACATATATATCAAATATAAATAAATTTGATTTGGTTGAGTTTTTTGGCATATCAACCATTGTAGGTTATTTAGTGCCTAATCCTCTTTCTACATATATATTAAATATATAGGATTTGGCTTGGTTGGCTTTTATGGCATATCGACCATTTTTGGTTATTTAATGCCAAATCCTTTTTATACATATATATTAACTATATATAATTTGTAAACGGTTAGTTTATAGGTAACATTTTGAACAACCCAAATTTGTTTGTAGACAGTTAACTGTTTTCAAGTATTACTAACAAATAATTGTATCTAATGTATCTAACAGTTCTATTTCAAGCAACTCAGTTTAGCACAAGTGTAACATACCTATACATGAATATGTGAAATGTACATAGAATGTTCATCACTCATATATACATAACATCGGAATCCAGAAACACAAAAACACTAACGACTTCTTAGTTCAGGTACATAACTTTTTATTACCTTTGAGTTTAAAGGTTTTTCGACATAAGGAGAGAGATACACAATCTTTCTACGCTGACTTTTCTATCTGTCCCCCCACCACGTGCAGCAATTAGTTTAGGAGAAGGAAAACTCTGAATTCAAATCTGTTAAACTCCGCTTAAAAAATTGACCTTGTGTCATATCCAGCCCGAGCGGAGGGGTTGGTAAATATGATAAATCATTTATTTCGAATTTATTTGATAACTGATACTAGCCATTGATCCTTATCTAAAAAACAAAGACCTCAAAAAAGGTTGGGTATAAAACATGTTCAGACTTGGACAAATTAATTATTTCTCTGAGCAAAAGGGGCCTTTATAAATCATTTATTTCGAATTTATTTGATAACTGATACTACACACTGATCCTTAGCTAAAGACAAAGACCCAGCAAAATGGGGGTACCAGAACATAGAAGAAACTAAGTAAAGGAGATAATCAACTACATGTCAGTTAATTATAGCTGACTCATGCCTTTATACTAACGCAGAAGGAACGGCCAAAATGCACACGCGATAAGATAATCTCGGTTGAACATATCCTTTGGAAATGCAAAAATTTAGCCCCTTTCATAAAGCAATAATTTCAGGCAAGAATTCTTTCAATAAAAAGTACAAAAACTCGCGTCTTTTTCTTTAAAAACGGGATTATACAATAAAATATAAATATAAAAATATATTCTTAAAACAAAAAAAATAAAAATCTTTATTCAGCACAAAATACCCCTAGACAGGTTGACATGCCACAAAACCAAGCAACTAAACTAAACTTTAGATTATATCTTCGTCCTTCGTCGTATTTTATTCGAGGTCAAAACGTTCTGGACTGAAACGTCGTAGGGAGCGAATTCGATCCCCAGTAACGCTAGTGCATTATTTTTCGATCTTAGAAAATATACGAAACCTCCTATCCTCCCAGCAATGGGTTATATAGTACCACTACTGTTCTTCTACAAGGATGGCTTTGGCATTAAATACAACACGAAGGTTGATGTGCCATTAAACAAAGAAACCTTTAATGATATCACTATTGTTCTACAAAGGTAGCTTTAGCATGAAATAACTTTAGTGAGGTTGATATGCACAAGCAATACACAGTACTGATAAATCGGAGACGTTGTAAAGGGTGAGTTATAGGTGTCTTTTGTACTTCTAAAATACCTGTTGCTCTCGTAGCTTAGACGATATAGCAGTTTGAGGGATAACCAGAGAACTCTGAGGTGAAAAGGAGACACAAGTCAGAATCTCACCGAGAGCTTATCTTTTATCATGTTTACCAACCCCTCCGCTCTGGCAGGATATGACACAAGGTCAATTTTTTTAAGCGGAGTTTAACAGGTTTGAATTCAGAGTTTTCCTTCTCCTAGACTAGTTGCCTCACCAAGGCTGAAGAACCTAGTCTGCCCTACTATTTACCCATAGCTGGAGGGAGAATAATCGGATTCATACCTTTCCCAAGGGTATTAGTGCTATGTGAAATGCAATCAGTCAGGTCCAGAATTTGAACTCGTGTCGCCGTGTCCATTTCCTACGACGATAACCATTACACCACAAGCACCTCCATAAATCTCACCGAGAGCTTATCCTTTATCGTTGTCTCTCTTAAATGCTCTGTCAGAGAAATAGCAAAGTGGCAAATCACCATCAGCATTATCATCAAGAGAGGCCAACTGCATGGATTCCTTTCACTCTCGCTCACCATCCGTCCCTATCTGCCATCTCACTTGGTTAAGTCCTAAAGACAGCACACAATATCCGCAAAGAGTTGATGAATGTAAGTTTTTGCTGCTTGGCCAACACTAGTGTGTCCATGTGTAGTAGTCCAAAGGAAAACTTTGTTTATATGTTTGTCATTACTTCACCAGCGGAACCCAACATATCTTGTTTATCTTTCTTGGATATTTTGATAGATGGCAGGTAAGTGGCCGTACAGTTGCTGTTTTGTATTAAACAACAAGCCTCTGAAATTAGTAGACCAGTTTATACACCTCGATAGCAATATCTCATCTACTGAAGCAACGTCAACATACTGACAAGTTATCTACCATATGAAAATCTGATTAAATAAAACCGAAATTCTTTCAAGCTGTTAATGTGTCCGTACTACTGTATGGTTGCACCAATTAGACTTTAATGAAACGCCCGTAGTAAAGGTCACAGGGGAAGTACCCAAAGACGTACATACTGATTTGAACAAATACTAGAAGCAGTTACCCAAAAGAAAATTAACGAACAAAATAAAATATAATTTTGATTATTCGATTCGATTTGATTAAGTTACTTGAACAAAAAAAAAAGATTTTAAAACGTAGTTGTTGCTTTAACTGTTAAATATTTCCACTTCTGACAAAGACATTTATCAATTGAGTAAATTTGCCCCAGTTCAAGAAATACTCAAGGAATTAAAAAACAACAACAAACAAACAAATACCATCCGGGACCCATCTATTGTACATCTACCAAGCAAAACTTGTGAATGGAGTCACTTGCTGTCCGTGTTTCTCGATGCAAGGATCGGTTTGTGTGGCTTGGTCGCTAGGCACGTCACGTCGGTCAAGGCCGCTGAGTAACTGGAAGCCGCTATTCATGTCATGCGCGCTGAGACCGGCACACCTCGAGCCTCAGTAGGCCGTCTTCCCAGGCTCTAACCCTCTCCGGAGGGGCTAGGTTTATCGCCTGGTGCCTGAGGCGCCCCTTTTTAAGGAAATGCCAATATGGCCTGAGACATTTTTGTGAATGCCGAGCATGTCTGGGCTACGGCTTTGCGCCCGAAACCACTTTAAAAAGGCCTTGTGCCACTCTCGTCTGGTTGGTAGAACGTACGACAAATACCAACACTTTTAAGTACAATAGATTGATTGGAAAACCAATATGATTAAAAGCATTTAATAGAATGCCCTTAATATTGAATTTCAATATCCTCCCTCATTGTATATCTATATCAATACATGTTGCCTATTTCTTATATTTTTTACACAGCTGACGCTCAGGCACTACACAGTAACCATCTATTTCAATATTGTGTCGAATATTAAGTTCTGTTATTGCTATCAAATAGTGGTTTGGTTTGGTTTTATGGCATATCAACCTTTGTAGGTTATTTAACGCCAAATCCATTTTTATGTAAATAATCAGTTCTATTTAAAAAAATTCAGTTTAGCATGAGCTCACAGTTTGTTAAAAACATTTCTATTTCAAAGTATTCAAGCAGTTATATATCAGTTTAGTGTAAGTACAGTTTCAATGTCAAAAAACAGTTCTATTTCAAATAATTCAGTTTAGCATAAGCACGCAGTTTAAATGTAAGCACGCTTTAATAAAAAAAAAAATTATTTCAAGCTATTCAGTTTAGTCAAACAATTCAGTTTAGCATAAGTATGCCGTTAGTTCTGTTTAACCCATAGATAGGGCCCTATCAGGTGCTACCACGCCGGGCCAGAGTGGACATGGCAGTGATGGCAATAAAGGAGAACTCCGCATTCCCCAAAGCTCCAGTATTACTGGAACCTCATCATCAGATTGTTTAGTGTCATATCCAGGACATCCGTTGGTGGGTGGGTCTTACTCCTCAGCAGAGCTGTAGTCCTTGTATTCTACAGCCCCAGCCGACTGGGTAATAATTGTTAGTATTAGATTGAAATACTTGAAACCAAATTACAATTTGCTAATTATAGTAATCAGAACAAATACTTGAAACCACATAACTGTGTAAATTGTTTGCATTTGTGTTCGCCAATGGTCCGGGAGAGCTGGGTTCAATCCCAGGTCGCGTCATACCAAAGACTTTAAAAATGGCACTTGATAGCTCCTTGCTTAACACTCAGCAATATAAGGTACGTATCAAGGGTAAAGTGGACCAATCCAGGGAAAGGAGTAGCGCCCTCCCCTACACTTTGGTGTAGTAGCTATTGAAAAGGAAGCCTTCTGGTCGCCCTCGACTATGGACGTCAACTTTACTTATTTAATAGTAGTTACATGAAATTATATTTGATTACTTGAAGCTATAAGTGGTAGCCCAGTTGACTGTGGCCGTAGAACACACCATCTTCATCTCTGCAGAGGGGTAAGTTTCCCTCAACGAGTGTCCTGATTGTGACATTAAACAATCTGATGGTGAGGCTCCAGTAATGCTGGAACGTTGGAGAATGTAGAGTACTTCTTCATTGCCATTGCTCCCTGGTCCACTCTGGCCCGGAATGGTAGCACCTGATAGGGTCCTATCTACGGGTCAGATAGAACTGTTTGACATTTATACTGAGTGCAAACAAATGACATGTATTAAATTGATTGGTCTGACATAGAACTGTTTGATCATTTAAAACTGTGTGTAACCTAATGACTGTTGTTTAATTGAATTATTAGTGATATATAGCAATACTTAAAACTATTTAACTTTGTTAACTTATGTTTACAAATCATATATATATATATGTATACAAATTTCGTTGAACATAATAGACATTTTCTGTCTACATATTTTCTTCTGGATTCGTTCGTATTGTCGTATTACTTTTATAATATGGAAAATACATCAATCAATTCCCGCCAAATACGATAAAAGCAATATGGCAATACGAACGGACCCAAAAGAAAATAAGAAGACAGAAAATGTCTATTATGTTTAACGAAATTTATATTATTGAAGAAATGCTGCCAAAATACACACACACACACACACACACACACACACAGATATATATATATATATATATATATATATATATATATGTGTGATGTATGTATAAACTGGATTTGGCATAAAATAACAATGTTTGATATGTCATAAAACCAAACCAAACCTAACCAAACCAAACCATTTAGCTATAAGCGGTTACTGGCAAATGAAAGGGACTGACTTCGGTATTATCCCGCAAGGGTTGATAAACCCAACCAGCCAATCAACAGTTTTGAGAATTAAAAATGTTAATGATGATCTTGCAGATATAATGATAGGAAGCGTGTTCAGCGCAACGGTTATCTTAGGAAATGAAATCGGCTACCTGGGTTCAAATCTTGGCCGAAACTGTTTGCGCTTCCCTTTGTGCTAATGCCCTTGAGAAAGGTATGAATCGATCTCTTCTCTCATCGCCTATGGGTAAAGGGTGACGTAGGCTAGGTTCTCGAGCCTTGATTAGGTAACCAAAACAACTTTACTCAGCTCAAAAACTGACCTTTTATCCCATCCTGCCCGCTGTGAAGAGACTGCGCCAATGCATACAAAGGGGAAGTACTCGTAGCGTTAATGTCTAACGTGTGGGACTACAGCCTCAAAGTAAACGAGTTCGAACTCCAGTGACCTATAGCTCACTTTCTGGACTAATACCCTTGACAACGATACAAACCATTTTATCTCCACCAGCTTTGGGTTAAATAATATCTCTACTTTTCTTCTAAAAGAAAGGTTTTGGCATTAAATAACCCATGAAGGTTGACAGGCCATTAAACAAAGTCTGTCCAACTTTCTATCCATTGAGGGAAAATTATTGGATTCATATCTCTCCCAAGAGTATTAGCACTATATAAAAAGCAAATGGTCTTGTCCAGGATTTGAACCTGTGTCTATTTCCAACGATGGTAATCGTTACACCTCCAACGCCTCTTTAGTGAGAACAGGGTATGGAAACAAAATATGGAATAATTTTTAAAACTTTTTTAGACTTAGAAATCCAATTTTTGAAAAATTTCAATAAATCTAAATTTTCATGATTAGCTCAATCATTCAAGCATTTTTTTTTTCAAATTAAAATTCAGCGCAATATGAGTGAGCAAGAAAAGAAATGACCAAGAATCTATGATTTGCTTAACGCCGTAGATAAGCCAAAGTTTCTTTGTCTACCGTATATAAAGCAAAGAAAAGTCTTTTACTGGAAAAGGGGAGTGAAGGATTAAACAGAAAACGAAAAAAAAGCTTTTTAACTGCTCTCACAACAGGGATTAAGAAGGACCCCATAAGGTCAATAGGAAAGCACGTTAATGAATTGAAAGTCAACGAGAAAACTGTGAAGACAGCAATTAAACAAGATCAAAATCCAGACCTTGAACCTCTTGGTTACGGTATGTGGGTCGTTTTAGAAAACAAAACAAATACAATTTCCCATCCAAATATTGGTTCGCTTAAGACTCCTATTGAGGAGGAATGGAATAAAATATTTAAAGAATTTATTTTGAAAGCATGCAAGTTCATTCAAAGGTGTGTTGATACAATAATAGACCCCCCCCCAAAAAAACAACTGGTGGCCATATTGAGTAAATTTACTGTTTTGTGTCAGTCTACTGATTTTGTTGTTTATTTTTTTATATTAAAATTAATCTTGTTTTATCATAGAGTCATTTATCATCATACTAGAATATTCCTAATTTTGCTCCCGCACCCTACTAGATGGCTAAGGTAAATAAAAATAT
This sequence comes from Sepioteuthis lessoniana, assembly GCA_963585895.1. NCBI lineage: Eukaryota > Metazoa > Mollusca > Cephalopoda > Myopsida > Loliginidae > Sepioteuthis > Sepioteuthis lessoniana. The sequence goes on from CAUZXS010000983.1 coordinate 42,923, forward strand.
GAACATGCAATTTATAAATATATAAAAATATCACATTAAATATTAAATAACCCATGAAGGTTAATGTGCCATTAAATAAATAAATCAACCTATTAACCACAGTTCTTATTTTACAAAGATGACTTTGGCAATAAATAACCCATGAAAGTTGATATTCCATTAAACAATGAAATCAACCAATTAACCGCTAGTCTTCTTTTACAAAGATGGTTTTGGCATTATATAACCCATGAAAGTTGATATTCCATTAAACAATGAAATTAACCAAACCATCTATAGGCACACATGCACAAAGAGCGTACGAAACGTAGTTATGGGAGCAATAAAAACCATTCAATGTCGTTATTATTCAAGACTTGAACCAGTCGGGGAAATAATCCAGCCATTGTGATCATTAACAATCATAAAATATAATCAGAATACGTAATAGACGTAACTTAACGCCGTCGTAAGTTTCCCCTCATCGTCGTAAGTTTCCCCTCATCGTATTTCTTTAACTCTCGTAATTTATCTAAGATTTACGCGATTTTTGGAGGACGCGCTGGTAAATCCTTCCCCTCAACACACTTAGACGCACAAAGGCTCCTTTAAACATCCCAGCGATCCAACACAGACATAAATGTGCACACACATACACGCACACGCGTAAACTAAATCATTTTTAGTTACATATTCAGTCATAAAGATAATCTTAACAAGCATTTCATATTCACTTGCAATCGTCTGCTTCGCCTCATATATAAACCTGCGCATATAAACTAATACATTCTCTTTTTTCGCTTAAAAAAAAAAAAGAATGGCGTTCTTTTCTAATTGGACGATTTATTGTTTTTCAGATATTCTTCTGCGCTGTTTCGTTTAATTGGCTGTCAATGTACCGATTTTGTTAAACTGTTTTGATTTTTATTTATAGAAAGATAGAAGCAATCCACTGGGCGATGCAAAAAGACAGTCTATCAGTGCTAACTAACATTCTTTTGGAAAGAACAAATAAATCTTTTAGTGAGTGTATATCTACTTATTCCTACGGATAAACAGGGTGCGGCACATGGATAATTTCTAAGCAGAGGTTTGAATTCAGAATTTTTCTTCTGCAATACCAGTTGCCTTACCAAAGTAAAAGAGACCAGTCGGCCCTATTTTTTTTATTCATAGCTGGAGGGAGAATTATCGGATTCATATTTCTCCAAAGATATATAAAAAGCAAAAAGTCTTGCCCAGGATTCGAACTCGTGTCCATTTCCTACATCGTATAACAAAAAACCTCCTTTGTGAGTTTAAATTTGAATGTCCAAGGTAATTAAAAATATGATCATGTCATTTGTAGAATATTAAAAAATCATCTAATATACAATATGTTTTAAAAAAAAAAGGTAACCGTATTTTTGACAAATTGAATTTAAACTATTTTATATCTAAAAAGTATTATTTAAATAGAGATATGAATTATTATTCTTAGGTAGGCTGTTCAAAAAGTTCTAAGCCTAATTAAGAACGAAGTGTACTGTTGAAAATTTTTGTTGTTGCAACACGATATTACTTCTAAAAAACTAGAAAAAAAAAAATCTAAGTTATTTTTACTAGTTTCATCAGTGATGAGGCTTAGAACTTTCTGAACCACTCGTTGTTTTGAACATTATAATAAATGTTAAGATTGGATTTTTTCTTTTTAACTGGGATGGTGTTCAAACTCATTTCATTAAATTTGGAGGCAGTATATCAAATGATTTTTACTATAGAAATGTATTGCAAATGATTTTTACTATAAAAATGCATTAGAAATGATTTTTACTATAAAAATGCATTGTAAATGATTTTTACCATAAAAATGCATAGAAAATGATTTTTACTATAAAAATGCACTGCAAATGATTTTTACAATAAAAATACATTACAAATGATTTTTACTATAAAAATTCATTGGAAAATGATTTTTACTATAAAAATGTATTGGATATGATTTTTACTATAAAAATGCATTGCAAATGATTTTTACTATAAAAATGCATAGGAAGAGAATTCTACTATAAAAATGCATTGGAAATTGTCTTTACTTTAAAAATGCATTGCAAATGATTTCCCATAAAAATTACCTCTATAAAGGCAAACCATTAATCTCTTGATGTTAGAAAAAAACCTTCCTAATTATTGCTATATGGGCAGGGTACAAAATACACTGACTGTATCCACAGTAATTAAAGGAGTCGGGGATATGACGCCAAACTTTATCTGAAATTGAGCATCCAGTTCTTTAGTTTATGGTAATTATGTGTACCCCTTTATTGTCTTCACTCTCAGGTCCACTCTGACCAGGAGTGGTAGTGCTTTTTAGTTTTCCATTTATAGGTTAAATATTTCTCTTAAAAACTATACCCGTATTTTAGTGGACAGTGTTCAAAAAAAGAAAAAGAAAAAGAAAACAAAAAGAAATCCTTATGAGACTTCTAGACGAGAGAAAATGTAAACAAAATCTTACCAAAAAATGTACAAATCCACTTGCAGTTCTTCAACAAGGGTGGTTTTGACATTAAATAACCCTCGAAGGTTGATATGCTATTAAAAAACAGAAACCAGAAAGCAATCCTTATCCTCCCAGCTATGGGTTAAATAGTATCACTGCTGTTTTTCTCCAAGGTTGACTTTGGCATTAAATAGTCCACAAAGGTTGATATGCCATTGAACAAAGAAACCAGTAACCAATCCTTATTCCCACAGCTATGGGTTAAATAGTATCAGTGATGTTTTTTAACAAGGATGGTTTGGGCATGAAATAACCAACGAAGGTTGACCTCCCATAAACAAAAGAAAAGAAAGAAAAGAATGTATAATGAACGCGATTTCTTAACCTCTTGGCATAGAATAACCCTAGACGTGTTGATATGCCGTCAATCAATCTATCTACCTAATTTTTAAAATATATTATCCTCAAGAAAAAATTACGTTAATTTCTTAGGTAGGAGCATGGTAAAAGAGTTTTGTATCTTATTGTACCCTAAGTAAATATATCAGCCCTTCCCATATTGCAATTCATTCTTTGACCACTTTTAATCTCTCGGCAGAAAATTACCCGGGATGAGTCAACGCGTCGTTAATCAGTCAATCAATCAATCTTTCTAATTATTAAAATAGATTATCCGTAAGAAAAATATATTTTCATTCGTTGTATTGGAGTATAGAAAAAGATATTTGTATCTTAGTGTATTTGAAGTAAATATGTCGGCCCTTCCCATAATGCACTTCGTTCATTGACCACTTTTAAGTCAACCGATAGAACGGAAAACAGAGAGAAAGATGAAAGCGTATCGGAATAAAGTGAATAAAATTAGATTAACGCATCCAATTTTTATTTGTTAACATTTCAGGACAAAATTAAACAAGAGACAGAGTTGGTGGCGTCTCTTTTGATTTTAATAGAAATTCGATCAATATTAAATTGACAGGCATTATTTCCTTCCTTGATTGATTTGATTAAATCATTAATAAGATATCAAATTAATCGTTTTAATTAGATCAAACTTATTGCCTGGTTGAGACATGGAATCTGAACATATGTATTTTAAATCAGGTCCAAACTTGAAAGGCTATTGTAAAAAATTGCCCAACCACTGGCCTTAACTGTAGCCTTGTTAATGGCAAAATATGCTAGTGGAAAAGTCGAGGTTAGATCGACCTTATCTTTATTAGATTTTAGTGCAGAAGACTTATCAAATATAAAAATAAATAAGAAATGATTTTTACTATAAAAATGGATTAGAAATGATTTTTGCTGTAAAAATTAATTTGAAATGATTTTTACTATAAAAATGGATTGGAAATGATTTTTACTATAAAAATGCATTGGAAATGATTTTTACTATAAAAATGCATTGGAAATGATTTTTACTATAAAAATGCATTGGAAATGATTTTTACTATAAAAATGCATTGCAAATGATTTTTACAATAAAAATACATTACAAATGATTTTTACTATAAAAATGCATTGGAAATGATTTTTACTATAAAAATGCATTAGAAAAGATTTTTACTATAAAAACGCATTGCAAATGATTTCTACAATAAAAATGAATTGGAAATGATTTTTACTATAAAATTGTATTGGAAATGATTTCTACAATAAAAATGCATTGGAAATGATTTCTGCAATAAAAATTCATTGGAAATGATTTTTACTATAAAAATGCCTAGGAAATGATTTTTATAACAAAAATGCATTAGAAATAATTTTTAGTCTAAAAATGCATTGGAAATGATTTTTACTATAAAAATACATTGTAAAGGATTTTTACTATAAAAATGCAGTGGAAATGATTTTTACTATAAAAATGCATTAGAAATGATTTTTACTATAAAAATGCATTGGAAATGATTTTTATTATAAAAATGCATTAGAAATGATTTTTACTATAAAAATGCATTGGAAATGATTTTTACAATAAAAATGCATTAGAAATGATTTTTATTATAAAAATACATTGGAAATGATTTTTACTATAAAAATGCACTGGAAATGATTTTTACTATAAAAATGCACTGGAAATGATTTTTACTCTAAAAATGCATTGGAAATTATATTTACCATAAAAATGCATTGGAAATGATTTTTACTATAAAAATGAATTGGAAATGATCTTTTCTATAAAAATAGCCAGGAAATAATTTTTGCTATAGAAAGGCATTAGAAACGATTTTGCTATAAAAATGGATGGGATATGTTTTTACCATAAAAATGCATAATAAACCCATCTTGAAAAAACTTGCCTAAGCAATCGCAATAACTGCAACCTTGTTAATATGACCTTCTGTTTGTAGAAAAGTCGAGGTTAGTATGACCTTAACGTGATTTCATTTTATGAAAGAACTCTTTGAAAACTTTTTGAATGATATCTTTGCATAATTAAATTGCTTACTGGAGACCTGTATTATAGAATTAATTTCTTTTTAATTCTGAAAGAGTTTTATCAAAGCCTGTTTCGTACTTTGGGATTAGATTTTATTAAATCTATTCGATGGCTTCTGTAAAACATGGAAGACTTGGATTTGATTCCAATAAAAGATAAGGACTTTCAGATTTTATTCAATAAAAATAATTTCAACCATTTTTTGTAAACAACGATTTCTATATTAACTGCCGCTGGGTAGTTGATTACGTCAGAGTAGATTTATAATCGTGGTATATTTTTCAAAATAGAGATGCTTAGGTTTTATAGTGAAATGCACAAAAATTATTTCTATTCTAAAATTTCAGAGGAAATGATTTTATTGTAAAAAAAATGCATTGGAAATGATTCTTACTCTAAAAATACATTGGAAATGATTTTTACTCTAAAAATACATTGGAAATGATTTTTATTTTAAAAATGCATTGGGATTGATTTTCACTATAAAAATGAATTGGAAATGATTTTTACTATAAAAAGGCATTGGAAATGATTTTTACTCTAAAAATGCATTGGAAATGATTTTTACTATAAAAATGCATCGGAAATGATTTTTATTATAAAAATACATGGGAAATGATTTTTACTATAAAAATGCATCGGAAATGATTTTTATTATAAAAATACATGGGAAATGATTTTTACTATAAAAATGCATTGGAAATGATTTTTTACTATAAAAATGCATTAGAAATGATTTTTGTTATAAAAATACATTGGAAATGATTTCTACAATAAAAATGCATTGGAAATGATTTTTATTATAAAAATGCATTGGAAATGATTTTTGGTATAAAAATGCATTGGAAATGATTTTTTACTATAAAAATGCATTGGAAATGATTTTTACTATAAAAATGCATTGGAAATGATTTTTACTATAAAAATGCATTAGAAATGATTTTTACTATAAAAATGCATTGGAAATGATTTCTACAATAAAAATGCATTGGAAATGATTTTTATTATAAAAATGCATTGGAAATGATTTTTGGTATAAAAATGCATTGGAAATGATTTTTTACTATAAAAATGCATTGGAAATGATTTTTACTATAAAAATGCATTGGAAAAGATTTTTACTATAAAAAGGTCGAAGAAATTATTTTAAAACAAAACTGTGTTATATACAGTAATACTTTATGATATCTACGATACTAATAGTTAATATCTTTTTTGATTGGCAAAAATTTCTTCTAGAAATAATAAACACCTCGTATCTTTATTTTTGAAAATAAACTTTTTAATTACAAAAATTGTTAGGAGTGTTCTTATTTACAGGCGACATTGAAGGAAATTTAAAAAACTTAAAGATTGATGATAAGGAAAGAGTCATTCGGTCCCAGTCGCCATTTTTTAGTCCCTTTCATTATCTTAGGTAATAAACAGAAAATTACCAAACTTATATAAACTTGTTTTATCATTTTGTGTGCTTTTTATCAACCCTGTTTTGTCAATAGACTAAAGCTGTTTTATTAGATACAATTTAAGGCCAAAGACATTCTAGACGACCAGCAGTGTGATTAATCCATAGCCATTGGTGATAAAAGAGAGTTCATAGCATTCCCAAGGGTATTAGTTCGAAAACTGAATGTAATAGCTCGACTGGAATTTGAGCTTGATTACTACCGGACATTGGCATAATGGTTAGAGTGTTCGCCAATGGCCCGGGAGAACTGGGTTCAATCACAAGTCGAGTCATATCAAAGACTCAAAAAAGGTACTTGATCCTATTTACCCAACCCCTCCGTTCGGGCAGGATATGACACAAGGTCAATTTTTAAAGCGGAGTTTAGCAGGTTTGAATTCAGAGTTTTCCTTCTCCTAGACTATTTGCCTCACCAAGGCTGAAGAACCTAGTCTGCCTTACTGTTTACCCATAGCTGGAGGGAGAATAATTGGATTCATACCTTTCCCAAGGGTATTAGTGCTATGTGAAATGCAATCAGTCTTGTCCAGGAATTGAACTCGTATCGCGGTGTCCATATCCTGTGACGATAACCATTATACCACGGGCACTTGATGCTATCTTGCTTAACACTCAGCATTATAAGGTAAGGATCAAGGGTAAAGTGGACCAATCCAGGGAAAGGAGTAGCATCTCACCTACCCTTTGGTGTAGTAGCTATCGAAAAGGGAGCCTTCAGGTCACCCTCGACTAAAGGGAGACAACTTTACTACTTACTACGATGTTGCCCAGCATCTAGCTTGAGTCAACGACAGCAATGAGCAGCACATATAAAGTGAATTTTAGTTATGACACTAAACTTCAACCAGGGGTGAGGCTCCAATTCTGGAGTCGTGAGAAGTAAAGAGTACTGCTTCATAGTCATAATTCGTAGAAGTTGTCTGATTTTTTTTTTCAGTATGTGTTTTCCATCATATACTGAAAATTCACGGGGGCCAATAACTGTGATCAAAATGTTCATTAAACATGTTAATTAATTATTCTTTTTTTGGTGATAAATTCCAGGTTGACCAAAGTTTTTGAGTTGAAGTGTAGCTCGTTCTAAAAAAGATGTATATGTGTATATACCACGACTAGAAGTCAAAATAAGGTATTGTTTTGAAATCAGGATTGTAGGTTCTGTCAGCTGGCTTTGCGATGTTGTGTTTATTGAAAGTTTTTAGTAGTTACGTAAGCAGCAATTAAGAGAAATATTAGAAAGAAAAAAAGATTTCGAAACGAATTCAGTTAATTCAGGTAGGGGGGAGAGTTTAGGATGTTCCGATATTCGGGCCCAGAGACCATAATCTTCTGGTAGTGAAAGCTGTGGTCAGAGGAGAAAAGCGAAGTCGGTGATTTGATCGTTCGTCCACCACGAATGAGACTCTTTGCCTTTTATATATAACAACTAATATCTTTCCCTACCTTTCTCTCTCGTTTCGATGGCGACTGCTATGAAATGTTACAGTCAGCTAATAAACTTTTCGTACTTGAAATATAACATTTATAAATATTTATGATCCCGTAACGTTAGAATTTTTGGGTCCCCACAGTAGCCGTGGCATAAGATTAGGAACAGTAGCGATTGCAACGTTTTTCTTTTCTTTTTAATACCCAATATTGGCTCAATTTAAAAGCTGTCACTCATTCATTCAACACATATACAATTTTCTTTTTTTTTTTCTTCTTTTTATTGTGTGTGTCAGACAAGAAGATTTTAGTTTCCTGCCCAAAATAGCGATCAACAATAAACTGATGAAGTCAAAACAGCTCGGGCAATTAGACGGCGTTTTTGACAGGGGGCCAAACTGAATCTAATCGTCAAGATGGGAGATATTTTCATCCTTTACATCCTCCTAATTGAAACAATACGACCAGTCTGGAGAAAGATGACCGACCCCACTTTCTCTTTCCTCTTTTAAGTTAATAATCGGAAATAAACTGACCAATCGACGTATAAGTAATTGGGCGAAAATATAATGGAATAAATAGATTGTAAATAGGACACGCACTTCATTCTATTTATGTTAACGGTCGAAGAAAAGTCGACCTAGAAAGAAGGGATAAAAATAAGTGGTGATACGAAGAGATACAAGAGGAAAATTGAGGATGGACGTATGTTATATTAGAATTCAAATTTGGCTGTGAAGGAAATCATTTTTTTACAGAAATGCATTGGAGATGATTTTACTATAGAAATGCATTGTAAGTGTTTTTATTACGAAATGCATTGAAAATAATTTTTGCTGTAAAAATGTTTAGTAAATGATTTTTACAATAAAATGAGTCGTAATTTTCTGTTTTGAAATGTTTTGTCTCTGTTTTTTTTTTTTTTTTTTTTTTTTTTTATCTAACTATAAAATGCATTAGAAATGATTTTTACTATAAAATTGCATGGGAAATGATGATATTTACTTTGAAAATGAATTAAAAATGATTTTTACTATAAAGATGTATTAGAAATAACTTTTACTATAAAAATGCATTGCAAATGATTTTTACTATAAAAATGTATTAGGAATTATTTTTACTATAAAAATGCATTGGAAATGATTTTTACTATAAAAATGCATTGGTGTTGGATTTTGACCTTCGACCCGGCCAAACTTGCCATTCCAAGGTGATGCACCGGAAGGGAGTGACACATTCCAATGGCAGTTATGAGAGGAAATTGCGTAGGCTGGCTTGGCTGACGAAATGGGACAAGGTAAAAAAGCCCATGATACACTCATAGACTGATGCACCGAAAGAGAGTGACCTCTGAACTGCATGACAGTTATTTCCGCTTGATGACGATCAAACATGCCATTCCAAAGATTGAGTGGGCGTTGAACTATTATATAACTCGGTCAAGACAGGAAGTCAGACAGTTGGGGATCAGAGACGTACGTCGGAGAGAAGATGTGGTAGGGAAAGCCACACCCGGCCGAAGGGGCCCTCGGGACCCCCGATGGAGTTTTGGAGACCAGTTGGTGATAAGATGCAGTAAAGAAAGCCATCATCCAGCAGAGAGCTGAGCCCCTGGGCCTCTGGTTGAGCAGCCCCTGAGAACGAGAAAGACACAACGCTGACGGCCATAAGAGTGGGGGTCAATATATTGCAGTTCTGTTTGGTCTCCAACTCCTTCTCACACGCAAACGTTACAAATAAAGTGAGAGGAATGTTTTTTTAAAGAAGGCTTCGGTCGTCGTTATTCATTGCGTCAGTATATATTCAGCATATATATGTATTATGTGTTTGTATAGTTAATCATGGTCATGGTTATTGAGTGGCAATACAACATTGGAAATGATTTTTACTATAAAAAAGCATTGGAAATGATTTTTACTATAAAAATGCATTAGAAATGATTTTTACTATAAAAATGAATTGGAAATGATTTTTACTATAAAAATGCATTGGAAATGATTTTTGCTATAAAAATGCATTGGAAATGATTTTTATTATAAAAATGCATTGGAAATGATTTTTACTATAAAAATGCATTGGAAATGATTTTTACTATAAAAATGCATTGGAAATGATTTTTATTATAAAAATGCATTAGAAATGATTTTTACTATAAAAATGCATTGGAAATGATTTTTACTATAAAAATGCATTAGAAATGATTTTTACTATAAAAATGCATGGGAAATGATTTTTTACTATAAAAATGCATTGGAAATGATTTTTACTATAAAAATGCATTATAAATGATTTTTACTATAAGAATGCATTGGAAATGATTTTTATTATAAAAAAGCATTAGAAATGATTTTTACTATAAAAATGCATTAGAAATGATTTTTACTATAAAAATGCATTAGAAATTATTTTTACTATAAAAATGCATTGGCCAATGAGCTTTTACAATAAAAATGCATTGGTAATGATTTTTACCATAAAAATGCATAAGACATGATTTTTACTATATATATATATGTTATGTTTTGACCTTTTGACCCGGCCAAAAATGCCATTCAAGGTGGTGCACCGGAAGGAAGTGACACCTCCCGGTCGCTGGAAATCGGAAGAGGTTGCGTAGGCGTTGAGGCGTGTCTATATTACTGCGTGGGAGTTTGAAGGTAATATAAGGCCGACGAACTGAGGACAGTGGGAGATAGGCGAGAAGGAGGGCAAGCAGTACAGTGGAAGACGGAAGTAGACGCGATGTAGTAGGGAAAGCCAGCACACAGAAGAGTTTACTCCAGGGTCCGGTTGAGCAACCATGGAGAACGAGAAAGACACAACGCTGACGGCCATAACTTCGGGGTCAAAATATTTCAGTAATGTTCGGTCCCCAGCTACCTCTCACACGCAAACTTTGAGTAACCCTTTTCGAAACCTTACTAATAAAGTGAGAGGTAAAATATTTTATAAAGAAGTCTCCCTGCGTCTTCCTTGCGTGCGTCGTTTGTTCTAGCGACTTTATCATCGGGCGTCTTAATTATTATTGCATCGGTATGTATCCAGCATATATATGTATATTTCTGCATGAATCAGCAGATGACTATATAACATATATATATATACATGCACCACGTGAGCGCTGACAAAGCGTATAGAAGAAAGCTAGACATGAACTGCACAAGACTGCTACGTGTTACATTGAACAAATCCAGGACGCAACATCCCACGAAACAGCAGCTGTATGGCCAACTATCTCCTATCTCTAAAACCGCCAAAATAACACGAACAAAGTATGTGGGACCTTGCTAGAAAAGCGAGGACGAACTCATGAGATGTTCTTCTGTGGACCCCTTCACATAGACGTGCCAGTGTTGGCCGACCAACAAGAACTTAACTACCACAGCTCTATGCGGACACAGGATGTAGTCTAGAAGACCAGCTTGTTGTGGTATCATCCCTATTTCGATACACAATGAACTCTTCCAATAACCATATAACATTTGACTGTAATCCACTCAGAGAGGAAGTAGCAGTAGCAACATTGTATGACTTGTTTTCTGCAATATATAACCTTCATTCTTCTCTCTAGGTACGTGTTTGTCTTATTTATTTTATGCTCTGTCCCGAGGACATAACACGGCTGGAAGCGATGGATGATAGGGACGAATGGCGAGTGAGGGTTAGGGAAATCTGTGCTAGCGGTGTGATTGATGATGATGATATATATATATATATATATACGTGTGTGGTTGTCTGAGTGCGTATCTAATGATTTTTCTAACAAATGATCTTAAATTTAATACAAGAACATTAAGATGTTTTTATTAGTTAGAATGTTTTTATCTAAGTAAGAAAATTGTCCGTTCTTACTTGAGGATCACCCGAAAGCTCCCTTTTCAAAAGTTACTACTCCAAGGTGTTGGGAGGTCGCTACTCTTTTCCTTGGATTGCGCCTCTTTACCCTTGATTTATACCTTATAATGCTGAGTGTAAAGCAAGGAGGTATCAAATACCATTTTTTAAGTCTTTGGTATGACTTGACCAAGAATTAAACCCAGTGTTACATAGCCACAATTAACGCCATGTGCGAAATAGACATATAATGTTCATAACGATAGAACATATAAAGAACATAGGAATCTCGAAATTCGAAAACACGTAACGACTTCTTGTTAAGGTACGAAACCTTTTTATTAACTTTGAGTTAAAGGTTTCGACATAAGGAGGAGAGACACAATCTCGCTATGCCGTCTAATTCATTTGGCCCCTATCTCGTGCGGCACCCACGGCGCGCAAATTCGTCTCGCCTCAGCGAGCCCCAAAAGTCGAACCTCCTCGTTCGGCGTCTAACTTTCAACTCCGTTAACTTTCTTCGAAACCCCCCAAATCCTCCGCGCGCTTTCGGTGCGTGACGTCACCCGCATTTTGTCACCCGTTTCTTCATCTCAGGCTATTGTGACATCTCTGAGTGGCATGTTCGCTCTGTGCGCGCGCACGCGTTACCACCTGCATCAAGGTTGCACCTAACTAACCCATATGCTGAGCCGAAAGGTTCTCGGCCTAACTAAACTAAAGGCATAAACCGAAATCCCTCGGCTATTATATTACACCAGGTCTTCCGTACCATATTCCAATCGACCAGTTCTCATCGACAAAGGTTGTTTATCTACTCATCTCGATTACCTGTTTTTTTTCTTTTATTCTTCTATGGAGGCAAATTTACAATTTTTTAAATGGAAATGTACTGATTCCATCTCTACAATAGCTCTAATTATAACATTCATACAAAGATCTTTACGATGAGAAACATTGTTTTGTTATAAACAAATTGTTTTAAAGACAGAACAATGTTTATATTGATGAAGAAGTGCATTAAAGAAAGCAATTATATCGTTGGTCGACGTTTTGTACCTATTGAACAAACTGGGCGTAACTGTAGATTTGTAAAGCATTCACTAGCTGCTTACCGTTAAGTTGTTCGTTAGAAAAGCTCGAGTGCCTTGTCTGCCAAATACAGCGTAGGAAGTATCTTATCTCTTCAATGTAAATAATATCTAAGGTTCAATGACTACTATCATACGTTATAAACTGGAAAGCAGTCTGACGATATGAACTTGAGAATTGATTGAGATACGTTGGGTTTCAAGAAGAGTGGGAGGGGGGAGAGAATTAAAATGAGGAGATATTAGATGAATAATATTATTTTCTTGTAAAATTTGCATTAATTACTGGTCACTGGTAATTTGCAATCCTTAACTACAATAAAATTAACCACAATATATAGATTCCATCGTCCAAAATTAATTGGAAGTGATTTTATTCTAAAATGAATTAGAAATGATTTTTACTATAAAAATGCATTAGAATTGATTTTTACAATAAAAATGCGTTGGAAATGATTTTTACTATAAAAATCCATTAGAAATGATTTTTACGATGAAAATGGATTGCAAATAATTTTTATCTATTAAGTCTGATTTTAGAAAAGCCAAGTCCATTATTTGCCAAATAATTACTTATTGTGTCTTGTTTCTTCAAAATAAAAAGATCTGTAGTTCTATGACCACTGTCATACGTTATGTACTGGGAAGCAGTCTGAATATATGATTGGTTGGTTGTTTGGGCTTTATGGCGTATCAACCTTTGTAGGTTATTGAATGCCAAATCCATTTTTATGAAAATAGTTCTATTTCAAACAATTCAGTTCAGGATAAGTACGCAGTTTAAGTGCAAGTGCAGTTTAATTGTGAAAAACATTTCTATTTCAAGCTATTCAGTTTAGTCAAAAAGTTCTAATTCAGATAATTCAGTTTAGTATAAGTACAGATTTTGTTTACACACAGTTAAATGTCAAAACATTTCTATATTAAATCAGTTTAGTGTAAGTACAGTTTCAATGTCAAAAATAGTTCAATTTCAAATAATACAGTTTAGCATAAGCACGCAGTTTAAATGTAAGTACAGTTTAATTGTGAAAAAAAATTTCTATTTCAAGCTATTCAGTTTAGTCAAACAATTCAGTTTAGCATAAGTATGCCGTTAGTTCTATTTAACCCATAGGTAGGGCCCTATCAGATGCTACCATGCCAAGCCAGAGTGGACCTGGGAGCAATGGCAATGTAGGGGTACTCCAGATTCCCCAAAGCTCCAGCATTACTGGAACCTCACCATCAGATTGCTTAATGTCGTATCCAGGACACTCGTTGAGGGGGCCTTATCCCTCTCCAGAGAGGCAGTCAGTGTATTCTACAGCCCCAGCTCTGAGTATATGAACTTATATATATATATATATATATATATATATATATATACTAAAAATGTATTGTAAGAAATATATTTTAAATGATTTTGTTCGAGAAATGTATGGAAAACGATTTTTGCAATAAAAATCAATTTGAGTTGACAAGGATTTGAAATTCAAATATTAGATAATTGTCCTCTTCCCATTTAGACCCACGTATCACCATCACATTTCGTTTAATCTGTTTTCATTTTGCAAAGAACTGTAAGTAATATAATGCGTAGTCACTTATAGAACCAAGAACGATGTTTGATCTCGAAGTTACACCCCTACGGAGGGGATAATTGACAGCTGAGAGATGAAAGCTTTTGAACTGAAAGAAATATGGAGAACTAATCATGGATACGTGCTGATTGATTAGTCACGTGATCAGAAAGAGGAAAAGGAAAAGGTTGTGGCTCAAAGCCGTCTACATCTGGTATCCTCAAGTAATACATCTGAGTGATGTGGTGACTCCAAAATGACCCCGATGTTATCGGGTGCAGAGTGCGTAATTGCGAGTGTCAAGGATAAAGGCCTGTAGAGTAGTTGCCAGGAGAACTAAACATCTCGCAATATGATATATCTCTGGGGGAATATGATCTGTATAAATGAGACTCAACACGAAGAGTAAGTATAACAAGTTTATCGTACGAAGGTACGATGTAACAAATAATATCTTGACACTTGATCGTATCTTGAATGCAAGAGTGGCTGCTCTCGCTTCACCCTTAGTTACCGCTTGCTAGCGTCTTTATGGACTGAGTAATCCATTCTCAGGGGGTGTCAGGATCTTCCACTATATCACAATAGGAACAAGAAAGAAGGAAAATGAAAGTTGACGGACAAGGCTCATGATATTTGGGGTTCGAACTTGGGAGAGGAGTACGTTTTACTCGAGGGGAGAATATCTGGAGTTATCCACCTTCTTCAGACAGTTTTTCAAATATTGAAAATTGGGTCATTATTGGTCCATGATGCCCCCACCACACACTATTATTACTAAACTGCGAACTGTTTTGAAATTACTTTAACGTGGTTTTAACGATACTTCGCTATCAAAATTCTCGCTGTTGTGTTACAGTACCACGCATAGAAACATCGTATCGTTATCCTAACAATACAAGTAAATATCAGTTCTATTTGTTTATCTATTCACAGGCAACAATCTTAAGAATTGGTAAATAATGATACCATCTTTCTTTCAACAAAATAGACTGGACTAAAAATTGAATAACTTTGTTTGGCATATTCATATGGCCTCGATATTCACTGTCTCGAACTGATATGAATAAGCTTTCAGGTAAAAGAAAATTCTATGCTTAATAAAGAATGTCCACTTTCTTGTAATAATATTCGAGTTTTTTAGATGGAACATTGTCAGAGACTCATTCCTGTTTTTGCAAATGCTTTTCTACAGGAAATATATTACAAGAATAAGAACATCTTTTCGTATTCTTTGTAAAACTGTTTCTCTGAAAACGTGAACATTCAATTCCAAACAAAGAAAAAAATTACATACGAGGGACACTTTATTAATATATTGGCTCTTAAAACATTCATATTGAAACTAAGTATGAAATGTTTACCTATTTAAATTCATTGTAAAATTTATTAAGACACTGGCTCTTAAAACATTGATATTTCAACTAAGTATGAGGTGCCTAGCAGTTTAAAATGGTTGTAAAATTTATTGATACATTGTCTCTTAAAACATTGATGTTGCAGTTAAGTATGAAGTATTTACCTGTTTAAAATAATTGTCAACTTTATTAATACATTGGCTCTTAAAACTTTGATATCACAACTAAGTATCAAGCGCTTACCAGTTTAAAATAATTGTCAACTTTATTAATACATTTGCTCTTAAAACATTGATATCATAACTATGTATCAAGCGCTTACCAGTTTACAATGATCGGGAATATAGATTTTTGTACCGTATGCCATTAAACTGTGTATTCATGCTAAACTGAATTGTTTGAAATAGAACTATTTGCATAAAAATGGACTTGGCGTTAAATAACCTACAAAATTTGATATGCCATAAAATCAACCAACCAACCAACCAACCAACCAGCAATTAGTACTCGATAGTAACATATGGAACCATTTAACTCTGGCTTGTAAAAGGTTATCTACTAAATATATGGTTATAAACCATATATATATATATATATATATATATATATATATATATATATATATTAACTGGACTTAGCATTAAATAACCCGCAGAGGTTGATATACCATAAAACCCAAACAACCAAATCTAATTCTATCTATTAAGTATTTTGATCTAATTTAATATTATTCATTTGTTTGTACACTGTTCAACTCTTTCAGTTATTCTTATCTAAGACTACTAATTCTATTTGATATTAATTATTTGTTTGCACACAGTTGAATGGTTAAGTAATGTTATAATTTAAACCATAATGGGGGTTGGGTAAGAAGGTTCGTATCTTTTCCAAGAGTTATTGGTGGAAAGTGGACGCAATCACCCGACTGGACTTCGAACTCTCTTACTCCGATATCAAAAAGTTTGCCACTACACCACGTAGACAACCCTCCCCAGCAGGGAAGGATACAAAAATTATCATATTTCATGTGTGTAAACAAATGACTGATGTTTAATTGAGCTGTACTTGGAAACATTTTTCTTTGATGGCTTATGCAAAATTGAATTGTTAGAAATAGAACTGTTTGATGATTTAACTGTGCGTATCAACAAAATGTGTTAACAAACCATATTTTTGAGTCGGGTGTCCACGTGGTGTAATGGCTGAAGCGATGAACTCCGGAATCGTAGTAAGCGTTCGTATTCCAGTCGCGCTATTACATTCACTTTCGGGCTAATACCCTTGGGAAAAGTATGAACCCCCTTATCCTCCCAGCTATGGATTAAATAGTATCACTACTGTTCTTCTAGAAGGATGGCTTTGGCGTTAAATAACCTACAAAGGTTGATATGCCATTAAACAAAGAAACTAACCAAACCATGTATTTGATATACGAGGATCATTAAATAAGTTTCCAGACTTTTTTCGTATGGGCACTTTTATTGATAGTACACACAGGAAACTCTAATCCCCTTCGAAGTAATCTCCCCCGGCTGCAATGCACTTGTTGCACCGTTCCAACAACTTCTGGAAGGCTCAATGGAAGTCCTCCTGTGTGAGCGTGTCAATGACCTTCGTCACAGCCTCTTTCATCTCCTAAATTGTCTCATAACGACAGCCTCTGAGCTTAGAGAATAAGCAAAAGTCACAGGGAGCAAGGTCTGGACTATAGGGAAGGTGAGGAACTTTCTTGATATCCATCTTGGTCAAATAGTCTGTGACAAGGATGGAGTTGTGGACTAATGCATTGTCTCGGTGGAAATGCCACTGACACGATTTGAAGAGTGCTGGCTTCTTCCCTAGGAATCTCTTCCTGAACTCCCTTAAAACATCAACATAGTAAACCATAACCCTAACCCTTTAGCCAATCCACTCTGGTGTATTGACTTCCTTACTCCTGCCACACCTCTCATCATCCCTCACAGACTCCCTGCCTTCTTTGAATCTCTTATGCCACTCAAAAACTCATGCTTGATTCATGCAAGATGGTGAAAAAGCAGTCTAAAGCATTCCATACGTTTCTGTGGCATCATTCTTTCAAAGTTTAAAACTGAATTTTACTGCATATCGTTCTTCTAAAGTGTCCTCACGTCCAGATTGCATTTTTGAAATTCACCAGCTGTGACAATCAGGCTTTAGTAAGGTGTATTCCAATTGCTGCTGTAGCTGTTCATTTGAAGCTGAAATCATAAAAATCGGTCAGTCATCTCATAAGATGTATAGCAATAAGATACTGAATTTTCAAGTCTACGACAATTTTAAATGCCTGCTTAAAAAGTCTGGAAACTTATGGAATGCACCACATTTTCGTACCAACTGGATATGGCATTCAATAAATAACAATTGTTGAAATACCAAAAAACAAACCAAACCAAACACTTCCGTCACTGCAATGTTTCTGTTGAATTTATGTCTGTTCTTCTTTTTGTTAATGTCCAGCAACGACTGTTAAATGATTTATAGAAACCAATCAATTATCCTAACCAATTTTATGTCTTGTTTTGTCTTTTTGTATAAACCAAATATTGGCTTGACTGATACTCTACCCGGGTCTAATAAACAGACGATTCGTCTTGTTTATTTTTTAAAAATTATTTTTTCCCCTTTCTGTATCTTTTTTTCCTGAGACATTTCAATAAACATAAACAGTGTCTAAGCCTGGAAAGGAAAACACGCCAACAAAGACATCCGAGATGACGTAGGTGGGTGGGGAGGCCCATTATCCTGTCCCACTCTAAGGCTAGCTTCAATATTCAAGAGTACAACAGACAAACATTTAAGGTCAAGGAGGTGGGTGAATAATACATTTTCATCCCGCAAATTCTCTCAATAATTATTGCCTGCGAGTTTGTTTTTTTACACTAACGTTAGCTGATGGTCTTTCACTGAAGTCTCAGTGACAGTAAGTCTCCAGGACTGTTGATATGTTTAAAAATAGATATGGCATTCATCATCATCATCATCTTGTCGCACTCTCAGCACGGATATCCCTGACCCTCTCTCGCCACCCCGCCCTATCGTCCATTGCTTCCGGTAGGTCTTCAGGGCTACATCCTGTATCGGCACAGAGCTGCTGAATGTAGGTTCGAGCTGGTCGTCCTACCTTTGCTAGTCTATGTGAAGGGGTCCACAGGAGTACATCCCTTATGAGCTCGTCCCTATTCTAGCAGTGTCTCACTTGTCTGGTTCGTCTAATTTTGATAGTTTTCGTGATGGGTGGTAGGTGGCCGTACAGTTGCTGCTTTGGCATTAATAACCTGTAATAGTTGATATGCCATAAAACCAAACCAAACTAAACCAAATTATAACTGTTTATTAAGCATTTTTATTAATAGTAACATGAAACCACATGATTATTTGTATTAGACAGGAATACTTGAAACCATACAATTGTGTGAAAATAAACGTCAATTAATATAAAGAAATAATTTCTCGAAACCATATAATTATTAGTATTCGATAGGAATACTTGATTTGGTAGCTTGTTGGTCGGTTGGTTGGGTTTTATGGCGTATCAACCTTCGTAGGTTATTTAACACCAAATTCTATCTATATGTATATACCTTTTATCAATGAATACTTAGTAGGTAAAATTTTCTATAAGCAGGATTTCACTAGTTTGCAGATGATTAATCAGTTTTAATTCGTCATATTTTTTCGTACAACCCTGTTTCTCGCAAGAAGGACAGAACGTCATCTATTTTGATGTTTTCGAACAATTCGGTTAAACTAGTCACTTTGAAAAATTGCTTTCTGATGACAGCGAAAGCTTTGCATTCTATAAGAATGTGTTTAACCGTGCAGGTTGTCTGACCCGTCAAACACTGTGGTTGTGGTTCCTGTTTCAGTATGAAAGCGTGAGTAAACCTTGTATGACCAATGCGCAGTCGGGATATAACGACTTGTTCTCTTCTCGATGCTCTAAAAGCTGGTCTCCATTCTCCCAAGGTGGGCTGAATTTGGAAGAGTTTATTATAGATGTACATGTCCCATCGTTGCCATTTTTTTGTGAAGGAATTTACTGATTATCGGTTTCAAATCGGTATATGGAATGGAGATAGCTTTAGGGCTTAGATCTAAGGCCGATTTGGCTGGCGAGTCAGCTCTTTCGTTTCTTCTCACTCCGATGTGGCTTAGGATCCAACACAAAATTAATTCTTTATGACTAGACACTGAGTCTAGTCTACTCAGCAGTTTAACAATTAATGGGTTCTCCAGCTTTTTATTTTCCAGTGATGTTAATACAGAGAGCGAGTCAGAGGAATACTTGAAACTATATAACCGTGTTATGACAAATGATTATTATTAAATAGAAATAATTACTAAAACCATATAATTATTTGTATTAGATTGGAATACTTGAAACCATACAACTGCATAAACATTATTTGAATTGAATGGGAATATTTGATATCATATAACTGTGTGCAAAAAAAAAAAAACCTCGTCAGAAATAGCTGAACCAAAAAGGATTATCTCTAGGCATAAAATAACCCGAGACAGGTTGATATGCCTTTAAAATCAATTCAGAAATCAATCAAAATTTTTTATCGCTGATTGTTTGTTTCTCATAACATCTGGAATTTCTCACGCGATATACCTCCCCACAACAATTAGTATCCTCATGCCATCTCGATCAGCTTTCTATTTAATTCCCCTGTCCACAATATAATAGTTTTTTTTTGGCTTTTTAATGGCATATCAACCTTCACAGGTCATTTAATTCCAAAGCAGTCCTTGTAGATAAACGACTGTGGTATTATTTAACCAATAGCTGGGTGGGGGATAAAAAGGTTCTGTAACTGTTTAGCTCTATAACCATTCATTAGCAGTTAGTATCGTTCTCCGATGGACTCCTACACATGGACACACCAGTATTGGCCCACCAGTAAAACCTTACATTCATCAGCTCTATGCAGACACTGGATGCCGTATAGACGACCTTCCAAGAACGTTGGCCAATAGGGACGGACAGCAAGAGAGACTCAAAAGAAATCTGTGCTGTCGGCACGATTTAATGATGAGGATGTTAGTACTATTTATTTTTTTGTGAGTTAGGTAGAGCCAAGATTAATTTGGTTCTAATTTTTCGGACTATTGTTCTTATCTTTATTGTGAGAAGTTAAAACACAACGTTTCGGCTGTTGTATACTCCGGCCTTCCTCGGTCTGAAAAATCACAACTAAAATAATACATATCTAGTCTTATCTAAAACATTCAGACAGATGATGACCAAGATTGTTTAAGAATTACGGTTATATAGCTTAGTGCTATTCACAGTGCTACCAGAGGTAAAGCTCCAGCACTACCATCCTCGTTCCAAATCACTCCCCCACCCCAGGCGAATATGGAAGACTGTCTGCAAATGTTTTTGTCCTTGGAATGCATTTTTAGTCACAATCATACAAGAGGAATTTTAAAATTGGGCCGTTTTAGAATATATTGAAGATTAAAGCACTTAATTGATTTTAACAACAGAAGATTATGAGAAAAAAACACCCCCTCCAAAAAAACAAAAAACAACAAACAAACAAACAAACAAACAAACAAACAAACAAAAAGAACAAAACCAAACAAAAAAAACAAAAATCTTAAATTAATGTTTCCTGGTTGGAATAAAGGCAATACATTTCAAAAGAACTTTTTCAGAGCAGTGAAAGTATGGATGCCCATAGGGTAAAAATCATAATTAAATACACGGTTCTCGATGCATCTTCCAGGAAAAAGGACAGATGAATCGAATGTTTTAAGAGGATATCTCCCTTTAGGTTTGTGCTAAGTGCTGGTCTGTTAATAATTAAAACATAACATGAAAACATTAGCATTAAATGGTAGCTTAGTCTGGCACAAGGCCTGTATATCGAGTGATGATCGATTTTCCTACTGAAGTAATTGTGATTATCTCCTTATATTTGGGTATTAAGATGGACGGATATATGCTAAGAACCTTTACGTAGAAGAGTGGCAAGTATTGAATATGCGATGACTGTAATGAAATAGATAATAACATAAGTGAATGCAGCAGACTTGCATAGAAGGAGTACAAGACGAGGCATGATTGGGTGGGAAAGATTATTCACTGGGAATTGTGCAAAGCATTAAAATTTGACCAGTTAAACAAATAGTTTATTCATAAACCAGAATCTGTTTTAAAAAAATGAGTTGCTTCTCGGTCAGAAAACTAGACCTTAATTAAGAAAATCATTAATTAAAAGACGGATTTTGCCGTTCTATCCAACCTCAGAGTAAAAATGAAAGAACCCGAAAAATTAGACAAATATCAGGACCTTGCTGAAGAGTTAAAAATTTTGTGGAACGTGAAGATGACACCAATCTTGGAGCACTCGGAACAGTCTCCAAGAATCTGGAAAAGAGACTAGAGAAAATGTGAAGAATTTAGAGTTTATAGATGACAGTTCTTCTAAAATAGAATACTTAGTAGAGTCCCGAATGCCGGTCTTAAAAATAGTCACGAAAATTGTTTGGTTTGGTTTGTTGGGTTTTATGGCATATCAACCTTTGTTGGTTATTTAACGCCAAATCCATTTTTATTTAAATAATCTGTTCCATTTAAAACAATTCAGTTTAGCATGAGTACACAGTTTAATTGGCAAAAACATTTCTATTTCAAACTATTCAAGCAGTTATATGTAACAATTCAGTTTAATATATGTACACTTTCAATGTCAAAAACAGTTCAATTTCAAATATTTCAGTTTAACATAAGCATACAGTTTAAATGTAAGTACAGTTTAATTGTGAAAAACATTTCTATTTCGAGCTATTCAGTTTAGTCAAGTAGTTCTAGTTCAGCTAATTCAGTTTAGTACAAGTACAGATTTTGTCGAAAAACATTTCTATTTCAAATAATTCAGTTAAGCCTAAGCACGCAGTTTAAATGTAAGTACGGTTTAATTGTCAAAAACATTTCTATTTTAAGCTATTCAGTTTAGCCAAACAATTCAGTTTAGCATAAGTATGCTGTTAGTTCTATTTAAACCAAAGATAGTGCCCGATCAGGTGCGACCACTCCGGGCCAGAGTGGACCTGGGAGCAAAAGCAGTGAAGGGGTATTCCGCATTCCCCAAAGCTCCAGCATTGCTGGAACCTCATCATCAGATTGTTTAGCGTCATATACAGGGCACTCGTTGGGGGTCGTCTTACCCTTCTGCAGAGGTGCAGTCGGTGTATTCTACAGCCCCAGCCGACTGGGCAAACGGATATTGTTCTCTACTACTGCGACGTAGTTGACACTGGAATCGGGGAAAACAAGTAAATTCAGTCTTTTATTTTTTCTGATTGAACAAAGACAAGAAAAATCTTTATTTGTTCAGACATCTGATCGATTTGAAAGTGAACTGGCTTTTTGGACAAGACGCCATTACACGTCGGGTTTAAGAAACGTCCATCTTACTTTCAACCCGCAATTTACAACCCGTATCTGTTGGAGGAGGCTTTGTTGAATAAAAGGAAGGATGATAAAAGGCAGAGAGATTTAGCGGAGGAACAATAAAAATCAGAGAATAAACTGAAGGTAAGCACAAAGACAGAAAGAAATCAATATATATATATATATATATATAGAGAGAGAGAGAGAGAGAGAGAGAAAGAAAGAGTGGGTACGACGGCAAAAAGCAAGTGTAAGACAGAAACACTACACACACATGCACAAACACATACTCGCACACACGCACATGCACACACTCACAATATATATAGACACATATATATATATATATATATAGAGAGAGAGAGATGAAAAGGGAGGGGGAGATAGAGAGAAAGAAAGAGTGAGAGGGGGGCGGACAGTGACAGAAAGCAAACAGAAAGCATATACATATATATATATATAATATATATATATATAGAGAGAGAGAGAGAGAAAAAGAGAGAGATGAAGATAGAAAGAGAGAGAGAGGGAGATAGAGAGAGAAAGAGAGAGAGAGAAAGAGAGAGAAATATATATATATAGAGAGAGAGGGTAAGATAAAGAGAGAAAGAGTAATGGGGATAGAGAGAGAGAAAGATGGATAGAAAGAAAAGGAGAGAGAAAGAAAGAGAGAAAGAGAGAGAGAGGGAAAGATACATAGAGAGAAAAAGAGAGAAAGAGTGAGAGAGAAAAATAGGGAGAGAAAGAGATAGAAAGATAAAGAAAGAAAGTCAAAGAGATAGATAGATAGATAGATAGATATGAAGAGACTGAGATAGATAGATAGATAGATAGATAGATAGATCTTAGACTGAGATAGATAGATAGATAGATAGAACGGAAATTAACTCGAAGAGAAGAATTGATGAAGATGAATCTATAATTGATTCAGAATTTTTTTTAGAAAAAAGTTTAAAGTGACAATGAACTGTTTAAAGAACGTTTCGTTGATAATCAAGAACTAAAAATTATTGGAGTAATTTATTTATTGATTAGAAGATTTATAAAGATAACAATTCCAGTGTGGGTTTTGCTGTGTGGGTGTACGAACAAACGCAATATACTTTCGGCCGAAATGCGACAATCATTGTCTATATATATAAATATATATATATATATTACAACATTGTATGGTTGTCATTATCACGTTTGGTGGATTAGAGGCATATCAACCATTGTAGGTTATTTACTGCCAAATCCTCTTTATACATATATATTTAATATATATGATTTGATTTGGTTGGGTTTTATGGCATATCAACCATTGTAGGTTATTTAATACCAAATCCTCTTTATACATATATATTAAATATATATGATTTGGTTAGGTTTCTCACCGGTGCAATCATTAGGTCAACGATTCTTTTATATACATATATATGTATACACACACACACACACACACACACATATATATATACTGGGCGCGGAAGAAAAATTAGGAATGATTATTAAAATTTTTTTTTTGTCCAATTTTTGAAAATACGCGAGGAATATAATTTTTCATGATTTGCTCTATTATTCAAGCACTTCTTTAAAACCCAGCCGAATATGAGTAAACAAGAAAAGAAACGACAAAGAATCTATGATGTGCTTATCGCCGAAACCAAGCTAATGTCTCCTTGTCTATCGTATACAAAGCAAAGAAAAATCTTTTACCGAAAAAGAGCTTTTTAAGGAAGGAGGGAGTGGAGGATTGAACACAAAAAAAAAAAAAAAGAAGGCTTTTTAACTGCTCTCACTACAGGGATTAAGAAAGACCCTAAAATGCCAATAAGAAATCCCGTTAAGGAATTGAAAGTCCATGAGAAAACTGAGGACAGCAATTAAAAAAGATTTAAGCCCAAACCTTAAACCCCTTGATTACACTATATGGCGCGTTTTAGAAAACAAAACAAATGCAACTTCCCATCCAAACATTGGTTCGCTTAAGACTGCTATTGAGAAAGAATGGAATAAAATGGCTGAAGAATTTATTTTGAAGGCATGTAAATCGTTTCGGATGCACGTTGATACAATGAATGGAATAAAATGAATGGAATAAAATGGCTGGAGAATTTATTTTGAAGGCATGTAAATCGTTTCGGATGCACGTTGATACAATGATTGAAAAAAAAAATGGTGACCATATTGAGTAAAATTAGTGTTTTGCGTCTATCTTCTTATTCTGTTGTTTATTTTTTTAAAATTGAAATTAATCTTGTTTTTTTAATAAAGTCGTTTATTATTATATTAGAAAATACCTAATTTTGCTTCTGCACCGAATATATATGTGTGTGTGTGTGTGTGTGTAGAAAAACTGATAATAACGATCCAAGTGGAAGGATTGATTTATTAACGGGTCGACACTATAGCGTTTCGGTTCTACTGAACCATCATCAGGACCATGAGGGGTGATATTAATAATTTTAATATATATATATAAGATAGCGTCAACTCAGAGTGAAAAAGTGGGAAACTAATTCACTTGGTGTTATTGACTATGTGCCTACGCTGTACTTATTTAGATATCACTTTATATATACTAATAGTTCCTATAGTTCAACTTCTGTATATATATATATATATATATATATATATATATATATATATAATGAATTTGGACACAAGGTATAAAATTGAAGCTGCATGCGACACGGCACTAGGTACGCTTGCACATTCACCTTATCCGGAGGGGTCCATCTAAACATATGCGGGTTATATTCCTTACCAAGAGCCAAAATCCCCGCTAAAAAAAAAGAGTATCCCAGTTATGTCATTAAACTGAATCAGATCATGAGGTTCCAATTCAGGAAATCTAGAAATCTAAAAATCATTGCCACTAATCCCAGGTCCACTCTGACTGGGAATGGTTGTACCTGTTAGAGTTCCATGTATGAGTAAAATGAATGTGTTTATAACTTTTTCGCATTCGTTGGGACCATGAGCAAAAAAAAATGTCTAGAGAGAACTACATAAAAAATATAATTACGAACGTCCAATGAACGTGATTCCCTGGCCCCTAGGCATGACGGGTTGGTATGCTATTAAAATCAATCAATCAATCAATCATATACAGTTGCCCACAGCACGGTGCTAGGAAATCGATCATAGTTATTCACTAAGTTTAGCTTAGTTGTATCACAGAACCGGAAGTATAGGGCACTCAGTAAGAATCGAACTCACTGGAAATGGTCTAGTTTGCTAATCATTCGACCACGCCAGGCACCTATGGTGTTTTATAACTATTTACTAAGCTTATTTTAGTTGTGTCAGAAGTATGGGCGCGCCCAGTGAGAGTTGAACTCAATCGTAATGGTCTCGTTTGCTAACCATTATACCATGCAAGTCGTTCAAGAAATTTCACTATATTTGCACACGACTCAGTCCTCAGATTACTGCTGCAGCGGCGCATTCGGCACGGATTTAGGAATTCGACCATAGCCGCAAACGGCAGTAAAAGAGTTAATACAAGATGAAATTTTCGTGTATGGCTGTTTGTGCTGTTGGCGTATTTTCGAGCCGGGTAAATTAAATCGTCCATTTATTTGCACTGATCTGCGTTAAAGCTGAGTGTGCAGTCTCCTTCGATCATGGCGGCTGTATTGATTTCTCCTCTTGTTTTTAGTGAAAAGTTGAACGGGCGTCACGCAACAGATTTCGTATCTCATCATTCGTTTCCTTTCATATCGACGGAAGGGCAGATCGTGATTGCGTGGGAGAGAAGAAGAAGAAGAAGAAGGATCGAAAACCCACGCTCAAGTGTTGCTGACGGTGAATGTATGATATTGAACAAGGTGTCAAAAAAGGATGAGCCCGGATCAACCTGTGGGTCAAATGGCTCACTGTGGTTTATATATAATAGATCAGCTGAAAATGAAAAAAATGCCACGTGCTGAACCTGGGTTTCAATTCAACCATCATCATCAAGGCGTCATAAAAGCACGAATTCCCTTGAATTAGAAAGTCCTCTTGACGGCACCCAGAGTCCGCACAGAGCTGATGAATATCAGTTTTTGCTTGACAGCCAACGCTGGTTTTTCCGTGCATAGGAAAACGTTGCTTATGTGTCCATCCTTACTTCACCAGCAGTGTAGAGCATGTTTTGATCATCTTTCTTGGATGTTTATAAGATGGGAGGTAAGTGGCCGTACAGTTACTGTTGTTATATAACATATGATATGGATTTTCAGTTCGTTCCTAGTGACCCCGTGTGCTTTGACAATCTGTCACGTTCTTATTAGTAAACAGAGGGATGGCAGCGCGTCATGGCAGACGGGTCGAACATGTGCGTAACTGGAAGGAGACCACATGATAACCACGCGGTCAGATTTAGACAGAGTGCAAAGAATTGAGAGTCGAGCAAGGAACACGAGACTGATCAGAGGTGTCTCGGACCTCTCTAACGACACGGCTTGCCAGGGGGTGCAAGCGTTGGCACTCCCTGGCTCCTGGAAGAAGATATGGTACAAGAAGAAGTCCCCTCTCTGAGTATGTCTCTGCATCTTTCTCTCAAACTAACAACAAACGGGCCCTTTTGGAGAATAAAATGAGAGATATATTTATATAAAGAAGTGTTTCGTTCGTTCATTGAAACTCGAACATTATTATTGATAACACCAAATTATACAGCACTGTATTGGAGGGTGTGCTTTGAAGATTTCTTTAAGATAGCACGTAGCATCCTCGAGTGGGTCAGGGTCAGGGGTTTCTTTTTCTTCCAGCGTTTCTTTAGCGTCTTGAAGCTTCCTTCCCCTCCTTCTCAAGGCATGCTGACGGCACATATTCTTTTACCACTTTCTAGCCTTCCGTCGCTTTCGGCCGCCGCACTTGGTAAGTCCTCTAGATAGCACCCAGTTTCCGTACATAGAAATCAGATTTCCATATGGACAATAACAGTCAATGCTTTATCTTTGTGTGTGCTAGCATTGCTTTCGGTAGAGGAGATATTACTACCGATGTATGTGAACTGGTTTTAATAATTAATACACTTAAACTCAGTTTTATCATATTTACCCAACCCCTCCGCTCGGACAGGATATGACACAAGGTCAATTTTTAAGCGGAGTTTAACAGGTTTGAATTCAGAGTTTTCCTTCTCCTAGACTAGTTGCCTCACCAAGGCTGAAGAACCCAGTCTGTCCTACTATTTACCCATAGCTGGAGGGAAAATAATTGGATTCATACCTTTCCCAAGGGCATTAATGCTATGTGAAATGCAATCAGTCTCGTCCAGGGTTTGAACTTGCGTCGCCGTGTCCATTTCCTACGACGATAACCATTGTACCACGTGGACTCAGTAGAGTCATGTAGAGACCTATCTATGACTCTTACTTGGATTTTGAGTAAATGCAAAGGTCAATGCGTGCACCGGTTCCACAATAAGGGGTGAGAGAATAATATCTAAACTTCAGGTAAAAATCATTCTTCAGGATTCTATTTTCTTGTTTTTTCTCCTCTCCTACCACTGAGTATAAAAGTTAGATAGTCTAGGTACGCTAGTCTTGGTAGGGCAACTGGTATAGGAGAAGGAAAAAAATTATGAATTTAAAAGCTTGAAGAGTGTTGCTTGGCACACTGGTGAATTTTTTCAGAAGCGGTCAGATCATCCAAAGAATGTGGATATCTCAACAAAGTCTGTCTATCGATCCATCTATCACAGTGGTTTTCTTTCTTTCTTTCTTTCTTTCTTTCTTTCTTTCTTTCTTTCTTCAACTGTTCTAATCTATCTATCTATCTATCTATCTATCTATCTATCTATCTATCTATCTATCTATCTCAGCTTCTTCCTTTCTTTCTTTCTTTCTTTCTTTCTTCGACTGTTCTATCTATCTATCAATCTATCTATCTCAGCCTCTTTCTTTCTTTCTTTCTTTCTTCGACTGATCTATCTATCTATCTATCTATCTATCTATCTATCTATCACAGCTTCTTTCTTTCTTTCTTTCTTTCTTTCTTTCGTTACAAACCTATAAAACATTAGACAGGGATTATCCTCATCTTCTTAGTTTCTTGAAATGCATTAATCCAAAAATGACATTGGCCATGGCTACCAGGTTGTACCCAACCCATCTCATATGCTATAAATGCAGATACTTTAAAAACGGGAAAACTTTTTAGAAACCGCGCCAAAAGCTCTTTCCGTTTTTTTTCCCCAGTGTCTCTAAAACCACGACATACCAAACTGACAGATACTTTTAAGAAAAAAATCTTTGCCCACCGGATGTTGTTGGTTTGTGTTATTCAATGCCGAGGTCATTTTTTTCTTCTTAGCAACTGGATCCTTTCCAGAGACTTTCCAATTTAGTTATAATCTTTTGTTGCCCAGTCGGCTGGGGCTGTAGAATAAACTGACTGCACCTCTGCAGAGGGGGTAAGACCCCCCCACCAACGAGTGTCCTGGGTATGACACTAAACAATCTGATGGTGAGGTCCTAGTAATGCTGGGGCCTTCGGGAATGCAGAGCACCCCTTCATTGCCATTGCTCCCTGGTCCACTTTGGCCCGGAGTGGTAGCACCTGATAAGGGTCCTATCTATGGGTTAAATAGAACTAACGGCATACTTATGCTAAACTGAATTGTTTGATTAAACTGAATAGCTTAAAATTGATTTTCTTTTACAATTGAACCGTGCTTATATTCAAACTGTGTGCTTATGCTAAACTGAATTATTTCAAATAGAACTGTTTTTTACATTGAAGCTGTACTAAACTGAATTGTTATATATAACTGCTTGAATAGTTTGAAATAGAAATATTTTTGACAATTAAACTGTGTACTCATGGTAAACTGAATTGTTTTAAATAGAAGTGATTTACATAAAAATGGATTTGGCGTTAAATAACCAAAAAGGTTGACATGCTATAAAACCCAACAAACCAAACCAAACCTATAATCTTTTGCAAACAACGCTCCATTGGGTGGGGGACTTAGATTACGCAGATTGCATTCTCTACAGCAAAGTAATACTCTCCCTATCAGCTAAAAAGTTGAGAAAACTTAGTACTGACACTAAACTGTATTTGGTAGTTAGGTCATGAGTTCGATCCTCACAAGGTGTCCATGTCTTCGCTTAGAATACGCTGACTGTATTCCCAGCAGAGGGGTGAGACCCCCCACCTCAAAAGGGTTGTCCTGGTTATGACACTAAACTGGATCCGATTTTTAAGATCAGGAGTGTGTTAAGTCACTACTTCATTGCCATTACTCCCAGGTTCACTACGACCCAGAGTGGTAGTAACTGTTCGGATTCTATCTATGATTCAAATAGTTCTGCTTGAAAATTATTAGTATTTGATAAAAGTACTTGAAACCATATGACTGTAAACAAAATATTTGTATTCAGAATATAATAGTTTACTAAGAATTATTTATTGTTTCTTAATTCATCATCATCATCATCATCATGTCAGGCAGCTAGCATGGATTTCCCTGACTCTCACTCACCATTCCTCCCTATCGTTTTCGCTAGGTCTTTTAGACGACATCCCGGGTCCGTACAGAGCTTTTGTAGGTAAGTTCTTCGTGGTCGGCCAACACTGGCACGTCTATATGAAGGGCAACATAAGAGAGGGTCACTTATGAGTTTGTCCTTGCTTCCCCAGCAGTGTCCAGCATGCCTTGTTCGTCTTATTTGGATGGTTTTAGAGATTGGAGGTTGGTGGCCGTACAGCTGCTGTTTTTTGGGACGTTGCTTCCAGGATTTGTTCAATATAGCTCGGAGCATTCTTGTACAGATCACGTCCAGTTTTTTCTCTATACGCTTCGTCAGCGTCCATGTGCTGCCGGGAAAAAATTACGTTTTATTTCATCGAATGGCTTAGACTTCCATTATGATCGATAATCTATCGATAGCTGTCCATACCTTCGCTAGGTGAATTATTTGTGTTGAATAGGAATTCTTCAAACCAAAATATTATTTAGTAGGAATAGTTACTGCGAACTATATAATTATGCATGAAATAGTGGTGTCAGATAGGAACACCAGACACCATATAACTGTGCAAATGTTGATTATTATTATTATTAAATTGTAATAGTTACTTGAAACCATAAAATTGAGAATAAATATTTGTATTAGGAATATTTTCATCATTAAGCGTTTTCGGACAATTGTCTTCATCTTTATTGTTATTTCCACAACGTTTCGGCTGATATGTCCTTCGGCCTTCTTCAGGTGTTTGTCGAACTTGGGAACTTTCACGGAACTTTGAACTACGTGCTTTATTGAATTCACGGGGATCGGCTGTACTGATTCCGTTAGCCATTACCGGATACAAGTGTTAAGTATTCCTGTATTGTTACTCGCCTGCATTCAGGATTGAACCAGCAACCTCCAGATGATTGTCTCCTTAGAAGCTTAGGAAACTAACGCCTATAACCGTTACGCTATTTGTCCTGCTGGACAACTAGATAGGAATACTTGAAACCATATAAGTAAAGTATGTGAAGTTGGTGACCGTATTCGAACGCAACCAGAAGGCTCCCTTTTCAATACTACACCAATGAAACGATATAATTTCAATACTAGACCAATGAAACCATATAATTGAGTATAGATATTTGTATTAGATAGGAATACTTGAAACCATATAACTGTGTGCAAACAAATTATTATTTTCGCAAAAAATGTGAGGAATGATGTTTACAACGGAACGTTGAAAATATATATCGTTATGGCTATAATAAAGTTTTTATAAAGGAATCAAATTTTGGCATTAAATAACCTATTATGGGTTGATATGCCATTAAGTAAACCGAACAAAATCATTTTCAAACAATTATACCTTCAAGTATTTACAAACTAATAATTTACATACATTCATATTGTTTCAAGTATACCCATCTAATACTAATAATTTTCCTTGGCCTAGTGGGTAGAATGTTCGCCAATGGTCCGGGAGACCTGGGTTCAATCCCCGTTCGCGTCATACCAAAGACTTTTAAAATGGTACTTGATACCTCCTTGCTTAACGCTCAGCAATATAAGGTACGTATCAAGGGTAAAGTGGAATAGTCCTGGGAAAGGATTAGCGCCCTCCCCTACACCTCGGTGTAGTATCTATTGAAAAAGGGAGCCTTCTGGTTGCCCTCGACTAAAGGGAGACAACTTACTTTTTTATATGGTTTTAAGTATTTTTGTCGAATACAAATAATTTGCAGGCAATTATTGTATTTAAGTGTGCGAGGAGCAACGAGAGACGACGGGAGGTGTACGAGTAGGAACAGGCAACAGCGGCAGTGGCGGCGGAGACAGCAACACCTACCACTTCCCCTTCTCACTTATCCCTTATAGCAGCAGCAGCAGCAGCAGCAGCAGCAGCTGCCGCCTCCGCAAAATAGCAGCATCGGCGGTGGCGGCAGAAAAAAAAAAATTAAACGCAGTTTCTTCCAGGCAGTGGTCGCATCGATACTGCTATATGGATGCACTACATGGACTCTAACAAAACGGCTGGAGAAGAAGCTAGACGGCAATTACACAAGAATGCTGCGAGCAATCTTGAACAAGTCCTGGCGACAACACCCCACAAGACACCAACTGTACGGCCACCTGTCTCCTATCACGAAAACTATTCAAGTTAGACGAACCAGACATGTGGGACACTGCTGGAGAAGCGGGGACGAACTCATTAGTGATGTACTCTTATGGACCCCCACACATGCAGGACGACCAGCACGAACATACATTCAGCAACTATGTGAGGATACGGGATTTTGTCTAGAAGACCTGCCTGAGGCAATGAACAATAGAGAAAAGTGGCGAGAGAGGGTCGGGGATATCCGTGCTACCAGCACGACATGATGATGATGATGATTGTATTTTACGGGATATAAGGCGCAGGTTTTTTTTTAGTAAAAATATCTTTTAAAATTCCCCTGCGTCTTATATGGCATATGTTGGTTTTAAATTCGCGATGATCGGCCGAAATTAGCTACCTGGCAATTCAGATTAGCTTAGACTTTAGCTTAAACTTTCATCTACCTATTGTCATTATTCAAAAGACTATTATGCAGATTAAAAGTCTTATTATTGATAATATTCATTATATTAGTTTCATCACGTTTAATATTAGTACTTTGTTTTTCTTGATTTGCCCTGCTGAAATTGGGGTGCGTCTTATACATGGGTTGTTTTGGTTTTATGGCATATCAACCTTTGGAGGTACCCATGGTGTAATTGTTATCGTCGTAGGAAATGGACACGGCGACTCGAGTTCAAATCCTGGACGAGACTGATTGCATTTCAAATAGCACTAATACCCTTGGGAAAGGTATGAATCCAATTATTCTCCCTCCAGCTATGGGTAAATAGTAGGACATACTAGGTTCTTCAGCCTTGGTGAGACAACTAGTCTAGGAGAAAGAAAACTCTGAATTCAAAACCTGTTAAACTTCGCTTAAAAATTGACCTTGTGTCATATCCTGCCCGAGCGGAGGGTTGGTAAATAGTATCAACCTTTGTAGGTTATTTAATGCCAAATTCATTTTTATACAAATAAAGTTTTATTTCAAACAATTCAGTTTAACACGAGTACACGTTTTAATTGTCGAAAACATTTCTATTTTAAGTTGTTCAGTTTAGTAAAACAGTTCTAATTCAAGTAATTCAGTTTAGTATAAGTATAGTTTTTGTTTCCACACTGTTAAATGTCAAAATGTTTGTATTTAAAAAAAATCAGTTTAGCGTAAGTACAGTTTCAATGTCAGAAACTGTTCTATTTTAAACAATTTAGCTTAGCATAAATACGCAGTTATAATATCAAAAACAGTTCTATTTCAAATAATTCAGTTTAGTATAAGTACGCTTTCAGTTCTATTTAACCCATAGATAGGACCCTATCAGGTACTACCACTCCGGGTCAGAGTGAACCTGGTAGCGATGGCAATGAAGGAGTACCCCACATTCCCTAAAGCTCCTGCATTACTGGAACCTCACCATCAGATTGTTTTGTGTCATTTTCAGGACACTCGTTGGGGGGGTCTTACCCCTCTGCAGAAGGGCTGTCGGTGTATTCTACACCCCCAACCGAGTGGACAACCCATCTCCTATCTTTTCAGATTAAACATGAGGTCAGTTTATTGTGAGTGCGCGTGGAGGAGAGGGTAATATGCTCAAATTGAGATTCACTCGTGGACGTCACAAAAATTCTTGTTTTTTTTTAAATATTCCTCTTAAGGAATGCCTCAGCCCTACTAAATACCTGCTAGGGTGATCAACTTTAAACTATGGCCCACGGACAGGTCAATATTTCTGTAGGGGTTTGACCTCGATTTTACAAAGGTACCATACCAGTTACTCATTTATTGTACGGAACCTCTCTACCTCTGATAGGAATCACTTTAAACATTCTTCCCACTGTTGATAAAAAAAAGATTGTTTAATTTAATTCTTATGGAGAAAACGAAGCTCAGTCTATGA
Source organism: Sepioteuthis lessoniana (assembly GCA_963585895.1). Taxonomy (NCBI): domain Eukaryota; kingdom Metazoa; phylum Mollusca; class Cephalopoda; order Myopsida; family Loliginidae; genus Sepioteuthis; species Sepioteuthis lessoniana. The sequence continues at coordinate 77,432 of CAUZXS010000983.1, forward strand.
TCCAATTCTGCACATTATTTTACATTATTTCCTAAAACTACTCGGTTTTAGTGTCGATTGATTTTAACTCTTCCGCTTAAGAAATTAGGCCTTAATGTTCGTATTTAAGAATGCATGACCGAATCACCGCTTATTTGCGAAATGTATTTATACGCATCAATAAGCAAAAAATGTTTGTGTTCTTTATATCTAATCCTATTGGGAGGAATCGTTTATCGTTGATACGTGCGTTGTTTGGAGTGGTTTCTTTGTTCAATAGCATATGAACCATCGTTTGTTATCTAATACCAAAGACATCTTTGTAGAAAAATAGTACTGGTACTAAAGGTTTCTTTGTTAAATGGCATACCAACCTTTGTGGGATATTTAATGCCAAAGACATCCTTGTAGAAGAACAGCAGTGATTCTATCAAAGGTTTCTTTGTTCAATGGCATACCAACCTTTGTGGGGTATTTAATACCAAAGGCATCTTTATTGAAGAACAGTACTGGTACTATACAAGGTTTCTTTGTTAAATGGTATACCAACCGTTGTGGGTTATTTAATGCCAAAGCCATTCTTGTAAAAGAACAGCAGTGATACCAACAAAGGTTTCTTTGTTCAGTGGCATACCAACCTTTGTCAGTTATTTAATGCCAACGACATCCTTGTAGAAGAACAGCAGTGATACTATCAAAGATTTCTTTGTTCAATGGCATACCAACCTTTGTGGGTTATTTAATACCCAACCCAACCTTGTAGAAGAACCGTACTGGTAATATTTAAGGTTTCTTTGTTCAATAGCGTACCAACTTTTGTGGGTTATTTAATGCCAACGACATCCTTGTAAAAGAACAGTACTGGTACTATTAAAGGTTTCTTTGTTCAATGGCATACCAACCTTTGTGGGTTATTTAATGCCAAAGCCATCCTTGTACAAGAACAGCAGTAATACTATCAAAGGTTTCTTTGTTCAATGGCATACCAACCTTTGTGGGGTATTTAATACCAAAGCCATCCTTGAAAAAGAACAGCAGTGATACTATCAAAGGTTTCTTTGTTCAATGGCATACCAACCTTTGTGGGTTATTTAATGCCAAGGACATCCTTGTGAAAGAACAGTACTGGTACTATTAAAGGTTTCTTTGTTTAATGGCATATCAACCTTTGTGGGTTATTTAATGCCAAAGCCATCCTTGTAGAAGAACAGCAGTAATACTATCAAAGGTTTCTTTGTTCAATGGCATACCAACCTTTGTGGGTTATTTAATGCCAAGAGCATCCTTGTGAAAGAACAGTACTGGTACTATTAAAGGTTTCTTTGTTTAATGGCATATCAACCTTTGTGGGTTATTAAATGCCAAAACCTTCCTTGGAGAAGAACAGTAGAGTTACTATTAGATAGACCGATTTGACCAGACTGCAAAAGATCGATATGAACCGTAATTAATTGTACAAAGTCTGGGGAGGGGGTTGTTTAATGATATATCAACCATTTGGGGTTATTTAATTCCACATCTATCCTTGTAGAAGAATATTAGCGAGACCATTTAACCCATTGATGGGGGGGGTCAAACTTTAACCAAAGATATTATTCCAAAATCGAACGTAATACCGAGACTAGAGTTCGAACTAGCTTACTTAGAAACCGCAGGCTTGTTATTTAGCCATTACTCCACGACCTTCTCTCCTTCATGTGCTGTTTAAAATAATGTCGATAGAGTTAATGCTGTGAAAATCAGCCAGAAAGAGATTACTTATGATCAGTAATGCTGGAGCTTTGGGGAATGCGGAGTACCCTTTCATGGTTACCATTCCCATATCCTCTCTGGCCCGGAGTGTTAGCTCCTGATCGGGTCCTATCCAAGTGTCAAATAGAACTGTTTGACATTTAAACTAAGTGTCAATAAGTGACATACTAAATTGAATTGTTAGAAATAGAACTGTTTGATGATTTAACGGTGTGTAAAAACATGACTGGTTTTTAGTTGAATTGTTAGTGATATGTAGAAATACTTGAAACCGTTTAACTTTGTTACTAAATTGAATTATTATAAATAGAACTGTTTGATCATTTAACTGTGTCTATCTATAAAATGTGTTTACAAATCGTATATTTAAATATAGATGTAAAACCCGGATTTGGCATTAAATAACCAACAATGGTTGATGTGCCGTAAGACCGAACCAAACCAAGCGAAACCTAAGTGCATTTGTAATGTTCAAATATGGCCTGCCGCTAGAAAAAATGTTGCGCCTCTCTGTGCTAAAACAATCTCTGGTAGGAAAAAACAGTTCTTGAAACAAATTTTGACTGTATTCCTCCAATATTCTTCGACAATTTCCAGCCTCTTTATTTCGCGTACACACGAAAGGAATTGCTTTAAAAATCGACATTTATTGGAAATCTTTCTCGACACACGCAAAAAGAAGCTCTAATTGTTTCCCACGTCCCATTTTAGCGTACCGAGCAAATACTTCAGCCCGAGGGAACGCTTTATAGGGACAGGCGGTCAATCAGCGCCTTTTTTAACAACTCTGTCATCGTGATATTGAGTGTGGGTCGCTATATTGTTCTCATTTGAACAGGAGACTGAGATGGACGCACGTGACATCATAAATACTGTTCCTGCGCATAACTGACCTGTTTGATTTCTCGTTACATTCAATGGAAACATTCTTGTACGGAACTGACCAGTGCATGGATTTTACACATCCAAGCACATACAAATTAATCTTTGTCAATCTATATGATTGACTGATTCATTTTAACGGCATGTCAACTTGTTTAAAACTATTTTATGTCTTGAGGTTTAAGTTATATCGTTCATTATGCGTCCGTATTTATATATTTTATGTAATTGTTTCTTAAAGGGTCTTTTTGTTCACAGCACCCCACAAAACAGTAGCTCTACGACCACTTACATCCCATCTCATAAGTAAAAGGAAGAAATTTTGCTCCGCGCTGCTGGATGGTTGGTTGGTTTTATAGCATATCCACCTTTTTATCGCAAAATCTATTTTTATGCAAATTGTCAGTTCTATTTCAAACAATTCAGTTTAGCATGACAACTCAGTTTAATTATCAAAAACATTTCTATTTCAAACTATTCAGTAAATTCAAACAATTCTAATTCAGCTAATTTTGTTTACACACAGTTTAATGTCATATTCTATATATAACAATTCAGTTTAGTGTAAGTACAGTTCTGTTTCAAACAATTCAGTTTAGCATAAGCATGCAGTTTAAATGTTAGTACAGTTTAATTGTCAAAAACATTTCAATTACTTTTAGTCAAACATTTCTAATTCAAACAGTTCAGTTAAGCATAAGTATGCAGTTAGTTCTATTTAACCTATAGATAAGGCCCTATTCCGAGCCACAGTGGACCTGGGAGCAATGGCTATGAAGGGGTGTTCCGTATTCCCCAAAGCTCCAGCATCACTGGAAGGCGCTGCAGGAGAAGTAGGAACGAACTCATAAACGACGTTCTCTTATGAACTCCTATACAATATTGACCGGCAAAGACTTATAACAGCTCTGTACGGACACTGAATGCAGTCTGGAGGACCTGCCAGGAGCGAGGGACGATTGGAAACCCATAGCCATCAGCACGATTTAGAAAATAAAATGTTAGGGGTATATTTATTTCTACTGTATACTGATCATTAACGGAGTGGGTCTCCATGGTGTAGTGGTTAACGTCATGGACCGCGACATCGTAGTAAGCGAGTTCGAACTCTAGTCGCGCTATTACGTTCACTTTTCGACTAATACTCTTGGGAAAGGCATGAATTCACTTATCCCCTCATTTCTGGGTGAAATAGTATCATTGTTCTTCAACAAGGAAGCCTTTGGCATTAAATAACCCATGAAGGTTGATATGCCATTAAACAAAGAAAGCAAACCAAGTTTCAACCTCTTACTCGGTGTAGATAAATAGATGTGCAAGTATTTTGGTCCGTCTCTCTATAATCACTTTATTCAAAGATGGCTAGAATTATAGCCGTCAAATTTTATAAAAGTTGACCGAGAAAAAAAGACCCCTCCCCGCCAAAAAATGCAAAAACGATCACTTAGACAGACGTTCGGTCAGCAGCGATAAGCTCTCCCTAACGTCCGAGTATTTATTCAGCACCCCACCATACTGACATATGGCACAAGATTGTAAAAAGGGAGGCCTTAATTGCAGGCGCCAAGGTAGAAAGAAGAGAGAGCGGCTCAAAAAAAAAAAAAAAATATATATATATAGTTAAATGGTTTCAAGTTTTGCTATCTAACACTAATAGTTCTATTTGCCAGAATTAAATAGTTTCAACTATCGCTATCAACGAGTAATAATTCAAAATAATATTTGTCATTTGTTTGCACACAGTTAAATGGCTTCAAGCATAGCAAACGATTGAATAGTTCTAATTATTCCATAGATGGGACTTTAATAGATCCTACCACTTCAGGTCAGAGTGGACCTGGGAGTAATGTCAGTGAAGGGGTACCCAAAATTCCCCAAATCTCCAGTATTAGAGGCTCACAATCAGATGGTTTAGTGACATATCTAGGACACTCATTGATGTGGTGGGGGCTTACCCCTCAATAGAGTTACAGTCAGCGTATTCTACAGCTCCAGTTGACTGGGTTAAATTAGTTAACAGGAATACTTGAAACCATATAACAGTGTGTAGATAAAATATAATAATTAAATTGTAATATTTACTTGAAATGAAATAATTGTATATGATTAAGTTGAATTGATGTTACATGTTGACCTTTGACTGAGCCGTCAATCAAAACTGTGTAAATAAGCGGAAGAATATCATGTGATCTAATCGGAAGTAAGCGGGCGTTATGAAATAATATATGCAGATGCTCGTGGCAGTTGAGTCAGTTGGTGACAGTGAAAGCCAGAGTGAGAGTCAGCTTGCAGTCAGTGAGAACGTCCTGCAGAGGGCTGTTGCTCTCAGCGGCCTCCGGTTGAGCAACTCTGGCCGAGATGCAGAAGAAGTGCTAAGTGGGCCTTGAAGATAACACAGCGTGCTATGGTCAAGAGAAGAAGTTATGGGTTAATTTGGAAATCTGTCTTGTCTCCCCATCCCCGTCCGTCTGTCTCACACACCATAGAAGCTTCAACCCCCTTTCGAAAGAATAAAAAGACGTATATATTCTTATAAAGAAGTGTTGTCCTTCTTTACAGCATACAATATTAAGAATAGCAAATTAAATCAATAGATTGACTGATTGATTGATTTTAAAGGCATGTCAACTCATCTAGGGACATTTCATGCATAAACTATTTTCATTTTTGTGTAATTCCTTAAGACTCTTTTTTTAATTGGTAAAAAGGTAAGTTTGTTCGCCAATGGTCCGGAAGACCTCGGTTCAATCCCAAAGGCTCAAAAAATTGTACTTGATGTCTCCTTGCTTAACACACAGCATTATAAGGTACGAATCAAGGGTAAAGTGGAGTAATCCAGGCAATGGAGTAGCGCCCTCTTCTACGTCTCAGTGTTGTTTCTATTGAAAAGGGAACCTCCAGGTCGCTCTCGACAACGATTGGCCAACTTACTTATATGATATAAATTATTCCTTTACAATACGAATAATTTTTAAACAGATCCACTTGACCTATAGATAGAGCCCTTAAAGACACCACCACACGAGGTCAGAGAGAACCAGGAAGTAATTGCAATGGAGACGTGTAACGTTTGTGTCGCTTTCGACACCCTTTTAGGGTTTGTGAAGATAACCCTAAAAACTATCGGCCTGGCCCCGTGGTAACCTGACCGTGGTAACCTGACCGTTGTAAAAAGAAGTCAAACACTGAGCGCTTCCGTTGGTTTTGCAGATTCGAAACCCTGTTCTGTGCTGTTGGGTGCGTACGTAATTTCTGCTTCCAGTAATGCTGGAGTTTAGGAGAATGTGGAATACTCCTTCATTGCAATCATTCCTAGATCCACTCTAACCGAGAGTGCTAGCAACTGAAAGGGTCCAATCTATGGGCCAAATAAAACTGTTTGCCATTTAAACTGTGTACTTATTCTGAACTGAATTGTTTGAAATAGAACTGTTTGATTATCTAACTGAATGTAAACAAATGATTAATAGTACATAGAATTATTCGTATTTAATAGAAATAACTAAAACCATTTAACTATATGCCAAAAAAAAAAAATGATCTAATGCTGGTTTAACAATGTTAGCTAAAAATGTGTTTAGAACTTACATATTCAATATATATGTATAAAGAGGATTTGGCATTAAATAACCTACAATGGTTGATATGCCATAAAACCCAACCAAACCAAATCATATATATTTAATGTATATATGTAACGAGGATTTGGCATTAAATAACCTACAATGGTTGATATGCCATAAAACCCAACCAAACCAAATCCTATATATTTAATATATATGTATAAAGAGGATTTGGCATTAAATAACCTACAATGGTTGATATGCCATAAAACCCCAACCCAACAAATTCCCTTAACCTAGATCACATATGAAATCCCGCAACTCGGCTTTAAATTCTAACTAAAAAAAACGAATCAAGTAGTAAAATAATTAACTGAAAGCCCTAATTATCTTACAAAGGCCATAAGATCTTTCAAACGGCAACCTCACCATCCGATACAATTTAGTATTATATCTAGATTCCCCCTCCTTTTAAGGTGGGTGTTTTACTCAACTGCAGGGGATACAGTCCGTGGTTTTTAAGCTTCATGGACGTTTAGATGTATAATTGGTTACAAAAAATTAATTTCTTTTGTTACTTGAAACAATACCATAAATGAAAATACTGACTCCGGCATTAAAGAACGCAGAAGGGTTGATATACTGAAAACCAACCAACCAACCAACCATTAAGCAAAATTATGGATTATACTGTTGAATTTGATGTTCATCAAGCACAAGTCACATGCAAAGTCGACTTGCCGGAAATAATAGGTTGGCGTCCATAATGCCAAAATAAAGTAAGATATATATTTAATTTTGGAAGAAGAAGAAGAAGAAGAAGAAGAAGAAGAAGAGAGGAGGGAAGTAAGTAAGGGAAGAAGGAAAAGAGGAAGGAATTAAACAAGAAGAAGAAGAAGAAGAAGAAGAAGAAGAAAGAAAGAAAGAAGCAGAAGAAAGAAAGAAAGAAAGAAAGAAAGAAGAAGAAGAAGAAGAAGAAGAAGAAGAAGAAGAAGAAGAAGAAGAAAGGAGGAAAGTGAGTAAGCGAAGAAAAAGAAGAGGGAATTAAACAAGAAGAAGAAGAAGAAGAAGAAGAGAGGAGGGAAGTAAGTAAGGGAAGAAGGAAAAGAGGAAGGAATTAAACAAGAAGAAGAAGAAGAAGAAGAAGAAGAAAGAAGCAGAAGAAAGAAAGAAAGAAGAAGAAGAAGAAGAAGAAGAAGAGAGGAGGGAAGTAAGTAAGGGAAGAAGGAAAAGAGGAAGGAATTAAACAAGAAGAAGAAGAAGAAGAAGAAGAAGAAGAAAGAAGCAGAAGAAAGAAAGAAAGAAGAAGAAGAAGAAGAAGAAGAGAGGAGGGAAGTAAGTAAGGGAAGAAGGAAAAGAGGAAGGAATTAAACAAGAAGAAAAAGAAGAAGAAGAAGAAGAAAGCAATAAAGAAAACAAGAAAAAAGAAGAAGAAGAAGAAGAAGAAGAAGAAAGAAAGAAAGAAAGAAGCAGAAGAAAGAAAGAAAGAAAGAAAGAAGAAGAAGAAGAAGAAGAAGAAGAAGAAGAAGAAGAAGAAGAAGAAGAAGAAGAAGAAAGGAGGGAAGTGAGTAAGCGAAGAAAAAGAAGAGGGAATTAAACAAGAAAAAGAAGAAGAAGAGAGGAGGGAAGTAAGTAAGGGAAGAAGGAAAAGAGGAAGGAATTAAACAAGAAGAAGAAGAAGAAGAAGAAGAAAGCAATAAAGAAAACAAGAAAAAAGAAGAAGAAGAAGAAGAAGAAAGAAAGAAAGAAAGAAAGAAAGAAGCAGAAGAAAGAAAGAAAGAAGAAGAAGAAGAAGAAGAAGAAGAAGAAGAAGAAGAAGAAGAAGAAGAAGAAGAAAGGAGGAAAGTGAGTAAGCGAAGAAAAAGAAGAGGGAATTAAACAAGAAGAAGAAGAAGAAGAAGAAGAAGAGAGGAGGGAAGTAAGTAAGGGAAGAAGGAAAAGAGGAAGGAATTAAACAAGAAGAAGAAGAAGAAGAAGAAAGAAGCAGAAGAAAGAAAGAAAGAAGAAGAAGAAGAAGAAGAAGAAGAAGAAGAAGAAGAAGAAGAAAGGAGGGAAGTGAGTAAGCGAAGAAAAAGAAGAGGAAAGAATTAAACAAGAAGAAGAAAAAGAAGAAGAAGACGGAAAATATGGAAAGACAAGAAATCGCGACAAAGAAAAAAAAAATCGAGAAAATTGAGACGTAAAAACGTTTCTTCATTTTTCACCCCCTATTGATGGTGCTCTAAAGATGCTGACTGTATCCCCCGAAAAAGGATCAGACTGTCTGCCCCACCCTCCAACCAAAAAAAGCATATCCCGAGTGTGACACTTAAAAGCATCTAGTTTTTGTGATTTAGAGGATGTAGAATACCCCTTAATTTCCATTACTCTTAGTTCCACGCTGATCCAAAGTGGTAGTACCTGTTAGGGTCTCATCTTTAGGGTCAAACAGATCTGTTTAAAAATCATATTCGATAAGAGCGTGTGCAAAAAAATTTTTTTCCTAAGAAACAACTGCACAAAAAATGCCAATATGAACGTACCATGAACACGATTCTCTGATGTCTAGGCATAAAATAACCCCAGACAGGATGATATGCCATTAAAATCAATCAACCTGTTTTTCGAATCCATCGTTTCGCGAGTCCCCATAGCGTAGGGACTAACGTGCTGGACTGTAACATTACAGTAAGCAAGTTCGAACTCCAGTCGCGCTATTACGTTCAATTTCGGACAAATACAATTGGGAAAGGCATGAACCCCCTTACCCCGAAGCAAAGAGTTAGACATTATCATTACTGTTTTTCTACAAGGATAACTTTGACATTAAAATAACTTGAGGGCTGTAGAATACACCGGCTGCATCTCTGCAGAGAGGTAAGACTCTCCCAACGAGTGTCTTGGATATGACACTAAGCAATCTGACAGTGAGATTTCAGTAATGCTGGAGCTTTAGGGAATGCAGAGAACCCCTTTATTGCCATCACTCCTAGGTCCACTCTGGCTTGGAGTGCTAGCACCCGATAGGGTCCTATCTATGAGTCAAACAGAACTAAACTGTGTTCTTATGTTAAACTGAATTGCTTGAAAAAGAACTGTTTTGACATTCAAACTGCGTATTTATGCTAAACTGAACTGTTTGAAATGGAACTGTGTATATGTATAAAATTGATTTGGCATTAAATAACCTACAACGATTGATATGGCATAAAACTAAGCCTTGCCCAGTTGGATGGGGCTGTAGAATACACTGACTGCTTCTCTGCAGAGGGGTAAGACCACCTCAACGAGTGTCCTGGATATGACACTAAATAATCCGATGGTTAGGTTCCAGTGATGCTGGAGCTTTGGGGAATGCGGAATACCCCTTTATTGCCATCGCTCCCAGGTCCACTCAGGCCTGGTGTTAAATAGAACTAACGGCATACTTATGCTAAACTGAATTGTTTGATTAAACTGAATAGCTTAAAATAGAACTGTTTTTGACAATTAAACCGTACTTACATTTAAACTGCGTGCTTATACTAAACTGAATTATTTCAAATAGAACTGTTTTTTTTTTACATTGAAACTGTATTTACTCTAAACTGAATTGTTTAACATAAAACTGTTTTGACATGTAACTGTGTGGGAACAAAATCTGTACTTATACTAAACTGAATTAGCTGAATTAGAACTGCTTGACTAAACTGAATAGCTAAACGGAATTGTTTGAAATTAAACTGTTTTTGACATTGGAACTGGACTTACACTAAACTGAATTGTTATATATAACTGCTTGAATAGTTTGAAATAGAAATGTTTTTGACAATTAAACTGTGTACTCATGCTAAACTGAATTGTTTTAAATAGAACTGATTATTTACATAAAAATGGATTTGGCGTTAAATAACCTATAAAGGTTGATATGCCATAAAACCCAGCAACAAACAAACAAACAAACAACAAAACTAAGCCAAACCAAACCAAACTATATTAAGTAACCCACAACGGTTGATAGGCCATTAAACCAAGAAACTTAATTTATTCCCCGTATTCTCTCAGCAATGGGTTAAATAATATCACTGCTGTTCTTATTCAAGGATAGCTTATACAGTGAATAACCTACGAAAGTTAATATGCCATTAAAAAGAGAAACCAACCCATTCGTCGTTTTGCTTGTAAAATCTATCGCTCTCAGAGAGCGTAAAAGAGATGTCAATCATTACCACTCACCTGGGAGAAGGAAACATGAGACTTCAAATCAGGACATAACATGCCCTTCCTTTCTGTCGGTACTCTTCTACTTGTAAAATCCGTCACGTTCAACCGATTAAGATAACTATAAGAGACCGACATTTTTCCTCACTGTTTGTATTGTTGTTGCTGCTGTCGATTCGGCATTTTCATATGAAGTTTCATCAGCATCTGTCCCAACAGATATTACCATTAACGGAATAAAGGACGGACTATCACCGACAGATGGCGCTTCCCAAATGGATTTCTCGTTGGCTAACACCATTTTAATTCAGTGCAAACGATCTTTTGAGACACCTGGCGTTTCTTCCACACAAATTATATTAGAAGTAAGTTGCTTGTCACTTAGGTTTTTATTCTTTCTTAAAAGATTCAACAACAGAAACTCAGGAACAGTCTGAAATGTAGTGTAATGGTTAAAGATTTGCAGACCATTGTCAGTAAGTAAGCTTATGAGTTCGTCTCTGCTCTGCTTTTCCAGCAGCGTCTGACATGTCTTGATCGTCCTATTTGGATGAGATGGATGGCAAGTGGCCAAACAGCTACTATCTTGTAGGGTACGATTTCTAGGATTTGTTCAAAATAACACGTAGCATTCTTGTATTTTTCACAATTTTTCCCGAGAATTTTGCTGAAATCTATGTGGTGCCACCATACAATAGTACTGATCCGACTACCGTTTTGAAGCATTCTTTTCTTATTTTATCAGTGATATTAGATTTCCGCATGGTCAAAGGAGAGTCCTTGAGGTGAAATGGCTAAAGTGTTGGACTATGGTCAGGAAGGATGGCTTTGGCATTAAATAACCCACAAAGGTGGATGTGCCATCAAGCAAAGAATTCAAACAACGTGGTCGATAAACTGTAGATAGCAGTCTATGATTTTCCTTTGTGTAGTTCCTTATTTCTAGTCAAAACAGATTTTATTAGATTTACATTTTTCTTTTTGAAGTAGAGGAATTATATTGTGAATTGAATTACCAAGACCAGAAAACCCGGCATGCGCAACGTACAGAAACACTGGACAGCTGTTTCAACCTTATTAGGTCTCATCAGCTGTGTATACCATGATCTCTATCACTGGAGATCGAACCAGTGACCACAGATTGCAGAGCCACAGTCCATATCCTTGCCTTTGAGGTCATAATAATTACGCAGATGCGTAGTTCTAATCCTCTTGGGAAGACGTAGCCCTGGAGGTGACTGTGTCCTCTGTAAAGACACATTCAGGTTAATTGGCCACGCAATTACCATGACTAATTAATTTGGCGTCATTTGTGTGCGATATGGACTGATGGCTCAGTGATAGAGTTTCGGCTCTGCAATCTGTGGTCGCTGGTTCGATCTCCAGTTGTGGAGATCATGGTATACACTGCTGATGAGACGTAATAAGGTCGAAACAGCTGTCCAGTGTGTCATGCGTAAGTGTTCGTCGGATTTTCTGGTCATGGTAATTCAATTCACAAGACATTATTAGGTATTATTTATAACCAAACTCTATAGATTTGATCACAGCAACCGAAAATATAATTGGATAGATATTTTTCTTTACGACATTGCATATTTCATTCTTTACTGGTAAAGTTTATCGCTTTTATTTGTCTTTGTGAAGCAAACCCATATATGTGTCAAATGAAACTGTTTAACCATTTAACACTGCACAAAAAATGCCTGATATTAAATAGAATTATTAGTATTAGATAGGAATACTTGAAACCATTTAATTGTGTGCAAACAAATGATTAATATTAAATAGAATTATTAGTGTTAGATAACAATACTTGAAACCATTTAATTGTGTGCAAACAAATGATTAATATTAAATAGAATTATTAGTGTTAGATAAATATACTTGAAACCATTTAATTGTGTGCAAACAAATGATTAATATTAAATAGAATTATTAGTGTTAGATAGGAATACTTGAAACCATTTAACAGTGTGGAAACAAATGATTAATATTAAAGAGAATTATTAGTGTTAGATAGCAATACTTGAAACCATTTAACTGTTTGCAAACACATGAGCTTTGGCTTGTTTAAAATGTTACCTACAAACTGATCGTTTACAAATTATATATATAAATATATATATATATATATATAGGTGTGTGTGTGTGTGTGTGTGTGTAAGTGAGTGATTGTGTCTATATGTGTCTGTGTCAATATGTATATGTGTATACCTGTATGTGTATCTATGTCTGTGTGCATATGTGTGTAGTAGATATACTGAGAAATTGGAGGGCGCTAACCGTTTGATCAATAAATCAGCGTTCTCTTTTTTAATCTTTATATCTCTTGATGGTTCCATTTGTTTTACATCATTGCCTTCCAGTGTCACTGGATAATTTTTTTGAAATATGAACACTGATTTATCGATCAAACGGTTAGCACCCCTCTTTCTCTGTAAATATATAATCTATTCCTTTGTTTTCTATTTCATTAAACATCCATCGGTGGTCTAACGACACTTCATAATATCTTTTCTAAGTCCTGATGATGGTTTATTAAAGCCGAAACGTTATGATGTCGACTTTCTTTTCATTTTAAATGCTTCACTTTGGATTACTTTGTTTTTCATTTTTTCTCCATACACACACGCGCGCGAGCACACGCACACAGACACACACACACCAACATATATATATATATATATATATACATATATATTAAAGACTCAAAAAATGGTACTTGATGCTACCTTGCTTAACACTCAGCATTATGAGGTAAGGATCAAGGTTAAAGTGGAGGAATCCAGGGAAAGGAGTAGAGCCCTCCCCTATACCTTGGTGTAGTAGCTATCGAAAAGGGAGCCTTCGGGTCACCCTCGACTACGGTTGCCAACTTTACTTACTTTACTATATTTATATATATAAACAGAATTTGGCATTAAATAACCAACAAAGGTTGATATGCCGTAAAACTCAACCACCCAACTCAGCATTTAACTATAAGACTGCCATTCTTTATAACGATATGCAAATTGAAATTTTTCTTGAAACTAAATAATTCATAATGAACAAACTTTAACTTGTGCTTTTTAAACACGATTTCCTAATCAACCACGTCGAAGACAACTATTTAATATTTTTCGTGTAAAAACATAATAATTCTTAGGCAAAGAAATATCTTATCTTTTGGAAACATTTTTTTTTTTACCATGATCAGAATTAGTAACACGATCGAAAAATAAATTATGCTTTCTTCAGTCAATTCCTTTTCACATGAATCACAACCGATAGAAAAATTGTTTAATTTATTTATTCATTTTTTCCCTGATTTTCAAAGCAGAAAATACAGTCTGTTAAACTCGCCAAAACCAACTGGTAAAAATAAACCGTAAAAATCAGTAACAAAAATCATACAATTTTAATCATAAAATGGAAGATATCGATCGATTGACTGATTGATTTTAACAGCATGCCCAGGACAGACATCTTTTTGATGGGAGATGATCTTACCCCTCTGCTGGGAAGACAGTGTATTCTAATTCCCTCGAGGATAGAAAAAACTATATCGAAATATTCAACAAGATAAAAAAGATACACGATTTCCTTTTGTGAGTAACTGAGTCAAAAGAAGACTTTGATTTGGTTTTGCTCTTCAGTTTTTTTAAGGGATTGTCCCATTGGCGTAGCGGCTAACGTGATGGACAACGACACCGCTGTAAGAGAGTTCGGACTTCAGTCACGCCATTATGTTCACTCTCAGACGAAAATATGAACCTCTTTTTACCCCTTACCAGCAATGGGTTAAATAGAACCACTACTTTTATTTTACAATGATGGCTTGGGCATTAAATAACCCACGAAGGTTGATATGCCCGTGGTGTAAGGGTTATCGTCATTGGAAATGGACACGGCGACACGAGTTCAAATCCTCGACGAGACTGATTGCATTTCACATAGCACTAATACCCTTGGGAAAGGTATGAATCTATTTATTCTCTCTCCAGCTATGGGTAAATAGTAGGGCAGACTAGGTTCTTCAGCCTTGGTGAGGCAACTAGTCTAGGAGAAGGAAAACTCTGAATTCAAACCTGTTAAACCCCGCTTAAAAATTGACCTTGTGTCATATCCTGCCCGAGTGGAGGGGTTGGGTAAATATGGATATGCTATTAAACAAAGAAACCAAACCAATTTTTATAAAACAAAAATAAAATTTGAATGTTAATTGGTCAAACATCTGGCACCGTTGAACACATTTTTCTAGAACGTAGGGATTTGGTTTTCATCAGAAAACGATTTTTCAAAATAAACAGTTTGGGCAATCTGTTTAGGAACGTCAAAATGGAAGACATTTCGTCCTTCTTGAGAAAGACAGGATTTTACCAAAAAATATGATGGATTGAAACCTTTTAATCGTGTGCAAACAAATGAAATCCTGTTTATCTAAATTATTATCGACAAAGTATTCGCTTAGAAATCTTAGGTTAAATATACACATACAAATAGAATTTGGCATTAAATAAACTATAAAGGTTGATATGCCATAAAACCCAAACAACCGATCAACCAAGCAAACAGTTTGTTGGTTGTATTTTATGACTAATCAATCCTTGTAGGTTACTGAGTGCCTAATTCTGTTCATATACGTATATATATATATATATATATGAAGAATTGGTAGATTTTGGTGAATCTGACCAGATGATAAATTACCCAGTCGCCTGGGGCTGTAGAATACACTAACTGCTTCTCTGCAGAGGGGTAAGACCCCCACCCACCCCAACGAGTGTCCTAGATATGACACTAAACAATCTGATGGTGACGTTCCAGCAATGCTGGAGCTTCGGGGAATGTGAAGTACCCCTTCATTGCCATTGCTCCCAGGTCCACTCTGGCCCGGAGTGGTAGCACCTGATAGGACCCTATCTATGGGTTAAATAGAACTAACAGCATACTTATACTAAATTGAATTGTTTGAGTAAACTGAATAGCTTGAAATAGAAATGTTTTTGACAATTAAACCATACTTACATTTAAACTGCGTGCTTATGCTTAACTGAATTATTTGAAATAGAACTGTTTTTGACATTAAAACTGTATTTACACTTAACTGAATTGTTACATATAACTGCTTGAATAGTTTGAAATAGAAATGTTTTTGACAATTAAACTGTGTACCTATGCTAAACTAAATTGTTTTAAATAGAACAGATTATTTACATCAAAATGGATTTGGCGTTAGATAACCTACAAAAGTTGATATGCCATAAAACCCAACAAACCAAACCAAATCAAACCAAGATGATAAAAATAAGTGTAAAAGTGGATAAACCAAACCCTTACAACAGGTTTAGTGGTAATATTTCTGAAGAAGTTTTTATATATATATATAATTAAGATAATATATATATATATATATATAGCAGTGGCAACGGGTAGTGCCAGAGCTATGTCGTCGGGAACATCGGTTCCTGGTAGGGCCACCCAAGGCGGATTGGTCTGGCACCCAGCGGTATTAGGGCAGCAACCCGGCTAAAAGTGTTCTGGTGAAAATCCAGGAGGTGTCTGTTCCCGTAACCAGCGGCCTCGGGTCGCTCTGTTAAGGGGTCTGTGGAAAACCTACGCCAAACAGACTTGGGACCCTTCCCTCAATCAAATCCCAAAGGATCTTCTTCAATGAGCAACATAAACAGCGATATTGATGCTGTAATTGCTCGGGAGGAAGCCGCTTCAACCCGACGAGGGTAAAAGCCGATACAAGTATATATATATATATATATATATATAAGTAAAGTTGGTGACTTTTGTCGCGGGCGATCCGAAGGCTCCTTTTTCAATAGCTATTATACGGAGGTGTAGGGGAGGGCGATACTCCTTTCCCTGAATTGCTCCACTTTACCCTTGATACGTACCCTATAATGCTGAGTATTAAGCAAGGAGGTATCAAGTACCATTTTTAAAAAAAAAGTCTTTGGCATGACTCAACCTGGGATATATATATATATATATATATATATATATATGTTAGGTTAGGTTTGGTTTAGTTGTATGGCCTATTAACCATTGTTGGTTATTTAATGCCAAATCCAGTTTTTACATTAGATATGTAATTTATAAACACATTTTATAGATAAAAACAATTAAATGATCAAACAGTTCTATTTCTAACAATTCAATTTAGCTTAAGTCAACAAATTTTAATAGTTCCAAGTATTGCTATGTATCACGAACAATTCAACTAAACATCAGTCATTCGTTTACTCACACTTAAATGATCAAACAGTTCTATCCCAAGCTATTCAGTTTAGCATAAGTCATTTGTTTGCACTTGGTTTAAATGTCAAACAGTTCTATTTGACACAGAGATAAGACCCTATCAGGTGCTACCACTCCGGGCCAGAGTGGACCTGGGAGCAATGAAAATGAAGGAATACTCCACATTCCCTCATCTTCAGATTGTTTAATGTCATATAAGGACACTCGTTGCGGGGGTTTTACCCCTCTGCAGAGATGCAGTTGGTATAGTCTACATGATTGATTGATCGATTTTAACGGCATGTCAACTTTTCTAGGGGAATTTTATGCCAAGAATTTAGGGAATCGTGTTCATTCAATATTCAGATTTACATTTTTTTGTCCAGTTTCTCTTAAAGAGTTTTTTTTGCATACAATTCTGTCAAATATGAATAATTTTTAAACATATCTATTTAACACATAGATTGGACCCTAACAGGTATTACCACTGCGCGTCAGAGTGGACCTGGGAGTAATGGCAATAATGTGTGCTAACAAATGGCTGATTCTAAATTGCATTATTGGTGTTGGATAGCAAAACTTGATACTATCTGTATGCAAACAAATGATTAATATTAAATTGAATCATTAGTGTTAGATAACAATACTTGAAACCATTTAACTGTGTGCAAACAAATGATTAATATTAAATAGAATTATTAGTGTTAGATAGCAATACTTGAAACCATTTACCTGTGTGCAAACAAATGATTAATATCAAATAGAATTATTAGTGTTAGATAAGAATACTTGAAACAATTTATCTGGTGCAAACGAACGAGTAACGCTCTCTGCAATTTCAAGATCTATAGAACCAGAGCCTTAACATCAGTTTAATTAAGTGTCATGCCCAGGACACCTTTTTTGGGGAGGGAAGTCTCACCCCTCTGTAGGGAGAATACAATCTGCTTATTCTAAACCTCGTTTAGAGAACAATAGAAATCCATAATACTTATCCAGAACCGATAGTTCGTTAGGTAAACTCACAGATTAATTAGTGTAGTGACATCAATCGTCATTGGACCCTTTTGTCAGACTACAGTTTAGCTTAGTGACACATTGTGCAGACTGACAGGTAGCAAGACGGTTCCTCGATTATTTTATGTGAGTAAGCCACAAAGTTCTTAAACTAACCAAGAAGGTAATGACCAAAAGCTATGAAATTAATATTTTGAGACGAATATGATCCAAGAGGCAGGGGTTCAATTGTAGGTGGAGTCATACCAAAGACTCAAAAATGGTACTCGATTCCACCTTGCTTAACACTCAGCATTATAAAATATGGATCAAGGGCAAAGTGGAGCAATCCAGAGAAAGAGGCAGCCCTTTCTACACCTTGGTGTAGCAGCTAATGTAAAAGGAGCCTTCGGGTCGCCCTCGAATACAGTCGGCCAACTTTATTT
The DNA here is from genome assembly GCA_963585895.1 of Sepioteuthis lessoniana. Lineage (NCBI taxonomy): Eukaryota > Metazoa > Mollusca > Cephalopoda > Myopsida > Loliginidae > Sepioteuthis > Sepioteuthis lessoniana. The sequence goes on from CAUZXS010000983.1 coordinate 95,466, forward strand.
ATCACGCTGTTCAACACACTCAACTGATTGTTTCCCAAAGTTCTTTAACTTGAAAATGGTAATTTCATATTTGGTTGGGCCGAGGACTTTATAGTACCCTATCGTAGAGTTCAGTGATATCAAATTTCATTTATATTTCACTATTGGGAGTTTTATTCTTACTGTTTCTTTAATGTAGAATTTTTTTATTTTAGGAATTAAAAAAAAATTAGTTTCGATTTATTTGAATCTGACATTTAATCAATCTGTTTTGTGTTCGTCAAACAAGCACACACACACACACACACACACACACACACACACACACACACACACACACAAGCATACATATTCACCCAGACACACACAGATACACACTCACAGAGATACGCACACATACACAAACACACACACACTGACACACACACTGACACAAGCAATTACATACACACATATACTACCCGACACACGGGCATACATGAACATAGATTCACACACACACACACACACACACACACACACACACACACACACACACAGAGACAGACATATGCATACATACACACAGAGAGATATTGACGTCCTCTAAGAATGATTTTGTTTTCTAAGATGACTTAGTGAATTTATTAATTAGATCTTGGCAACATCACAAACGCCTTTGACATTGTAAGAGGTTAATCTTTTTTCTTTTCTTTTCTTTTTTAAACAAATAGATTTAATGATTTCCGATATCTGCGGTTGTCCAGTCTCATCTTTCTTCTTCTTCTTCTTCTTCTTCTTCTTCTTCTTCTTCTTCTTCTTCTTCTTCTTCTTCTTCCGACAAACACCACGTGACACATAAACAAATCACAGCATTTACATCATGACAAGTTTTGCTTTGTTTGTCTCTTTCTTTCTTTTCCATTGATGACTTTCTTTCTTTCTTTCTTTCTTTTCCATGATGACTTTCTTTCTTTCTTTCTTTCTTTCTTTCTTTCTCTTTTCGACAACTGTTTGTTTGTTTGTTTGTTTGTTTGTTTTCCATTGATGACTTTCTTTCTTTCTTTCTTTCTTTCTTATGATAACTTTCTTTCTTTCTTTCTTTCTTTTCCATGACTTTCTTTCTTTCTTTCTTTCTTTCTCTTTTCAATAACCTTTTATTTGTTTGTTTGTTTGTTTCTTTCTTTCTTATGATAACTTTCTTTCTTTCTTTTCCATGACTTTCTTTCTTTCTTTCTTTCTTTTTTCGACAACCTTTTATTTGTTTGTTTGTTTATTTGTTTCTTTCTTTCTTTCTTATGATAACTTTTTTCTTTCTTTCTTTCTTTCTTTTCGACAACCTTTTGTTTGTTTGTCTGTTTTTTCTTTCTTTGTTTCTTTCTTTGTTTCTTTCTTTGTTTCTTTCTTTCTTATGATAACTTTCTTTCTTTCTTTCTTTTTTTCTCTTTTCGACAACTTTTTGTTTGTTTGTTTGTTTGTTTCTTTCTTTCTTTTCGACAACCTTTTGTATGTTTGTCTGATTTTTTTTTTCTTTGTTTCTTTCTATTTATATGAGTCAATTTCAGTCACAGCCTCAACAAACCTGATTTTGTAACAAGGAAATATTTTAACCTGCTGGTAGCTCTCTACAAGACTTGGAAAGCCCATCAAATAAACTGATCTCTACAATGACGTTGACTCGCCTAGAAATACCTGATAATGCTATCAAGTTTTGGTCTTGTACCATACTAAGCCAAAGTGAGTATATGAATTTCTTAAAGCAACTGAGCCTCTGTAGTCAAAATGTCTACAAATTTGTCGCACGTTTTTTGATTCAATTAAATTTTTATTTAATATGATTTGTTATTTTCTTAAAAAGATTCATTAGTGTGTCTTTCGCTGTGACTTTTTAAAAATCATATTTCATTCTTTTTTTTTCTTTCTTCGCGTCTCGTATTTTTCGAGTGTTTCTTTTCTTTTTTTAGTCATTTTTTTCTACCTTTTTTTTTTCTTTCAGACACCGTTTCATAATGTTGCAACAGTGAGATACTCTAACTACTACTACAAGGTCACCTCCCACTTCTACTTTAAGAGCCTCGTTTTGAGGGCAACTGTCATCGCCATTTTAAGATGGAGCATGTTGACCAGCCGTGAACAACACAGTTGAAATCGCATTAGAAATGCGTTTATTGTAGAAATACATTAAATACAAGAAAGGTTTTGTCAGTAGCTAATAACTAAAACAAACGTTTCTTATTGAACTGTGATATGTATTGTTGATGATTTTACAAGAAAGTATTTTTATAGTAAGTAAATATGCAATTTATAGTAAAATCATTTGCAATGCATTTTTTATTGTAAAAAAATCATTTGCAATGCATTTTTATAGTAAAAATCATTTCCAATGCATTTTTATAGTAAAAATCGTTTCCAATGCATTTTTATAGTAAAAGTCATTTGCAATGCATTTTTATAGTAAAAATCATTTGCAATGCATTTTTATAGTAAAAGTCATTTGCAATGCATTTTTATAGTAAAAATCATTTCCAATGCATTTTTATAGTAAAAATCATTTGCAATGCATTTTTATAGTAAAAATCATTTGCAATGCATTTTTATAGTAAATATCATTTGCAATGCATTTTTCTAGTAAAAATCATTTGCAATGCATTACTTCTTTAAAAAATGCTCTGGAAACAATTTCTCAGATAAAAATTCATTACAAATTGGTTTTAGTATAAAAATTTACTTTAAAAATCATTTCAATTCCAATTTTAAAATAAAAATCATTTCTCATATACTTTTATTGTGAAATCATTTCCAATGCATTTTTATAACCAAAAATAATTTGCAATAAATTTCTATATTAAAAAATATTATGCCATCGTAAAAATATTCGGAATATTAAAAAATCATTGCAGTTCATTTATTTCATAAAAATCTATAATTTTCTTTCTTTCTTTTTTTTTTTTTTAATACACTACATTTGACGTCTTCCCAAAAATAACTGTTTTAAATTTACGCTGAAAATATGACATAAATTAATCCTCTGATTTTCGTACACGTCAAGATTGGTTGATGTCCAAATTTTATCCGGGTCTTACAAAATTATGGACAATCAGAAGATGGCATAAAACATTGGTCAGTCACTGTACATCAGTAATCGATGAATATAAGTGACTGACGAAAATACCGGAAGGCTTCAATTAATCCTCATAATGAGATTTATCTGCGGTGAAGAGAAGACTGACACTTACGAATCTGGCCAGCAGATCGGGGGAACTGATTTCTCATTCGGTTAAGATGATAAATCTTAAAAACAACCAAGCTATTTATGGCCAATATTATTTGAGACGAGACAATGATTAGCAAGAAAAATACAATTTTTAGGTAAATAGAAATTTACGCGGAGAGATTAAGTGATCTATGTCCGAAATTAGGAGGAGTTTGATTGTCTGTTTTACAAAAAAATAATTAAATGACTTGGTGTTGAGCTACAATGTATTTTGACAGTAAAAAGAACGTATCTAAAGCTTTCTTATAGGAATGATGTAATGGTTAAAGAGCAAGCCGACGACATTGTAGAAAGTCGTACTGTTATATTCACTTTCTCACGAATAGAAAATCATTTATAATGCATTTTTTGAGTAAAAACTATTTCCAATGTATTTTTATAGTAAAATAATTTCTAATGCATTTTTATAGTAAAAATAATTTCTAATCCATTTTTATAATAAAAATCATTTCCAATGCATTTTTATAATAAAAATCATTTGCAATGCATTTTTATAATAAAAATCATTTCCAATGCATTTTTATTGTAAAAATCATTTCCAATGCATTTTTATAGTAAAAATCATTTCCAATGCATTTTTATTGTAAAAATCATTTCCAATGCATTTTTATAGTAAAAATCATTTCCAATGCATTTTTATAGTAAAAATCATTTCCAATGTATTTTTATAGTAAAAATCATTTTCAATGCATTTTTATAGTAAAAATCATTTCCAATGTATTTTTATAGTAAAAATCATTTGGAATGCAATTTTATAGTAAAAATCATTTCCAATGCATTTTTATAGTAAAAATCATTTTTAATGCATTTTTATAGTAAAAATCATTTCCAATGCATTTTTATAGTAAAAATCATTTCCAATGCATTTTTATAGTAAAAATCATTTTTAATGCATTTTTATAGTAAAAATCATGTCTAATGGATTTTTTATAGTAAAATCATTTGCAATGCATTTTTAGAGTAAAAAGTCATCACTAATGCTAAGTATCAATTTTAATGTCACGATAGCCAAATGTGCATTACGCTGTTATATCTTTAAGGCGTAGGCAGTTACTTGAGCAAGACCATATATATATATATATATATATATATACTTGTAGAACATCTTTGCTATATAATAAATAAATAAATGAATAAGTACGAGAAGTGGATTTTACTTTGTGAAGAATTAGAATTTCAGGATTAGCAGACGACGCGTAAATAACAAAACTTTAAAATGGCGGTGAAAGTCTCGACACGTAAAAGGCGGGAAAATTTAGATATCACATGTTCATTCAGAAAAAGACCGATAATTATCAATTTTCCGACTCTGAAACAATTGAATATTTGTGTTAGTGAAAGGTTTTAACTGGCTCATTGGTCTAATGGGTAGAGTGTTCGCCAATGATCAGGGAGACCAGTGTTCAATCCCAGGTCACGTCATACCAAAGACTTTAAAAATGGTACTTGATACCTCCTTGCTTAACACTCAGCGATACGTATCAAAGGTAAAGTGGAGCAATCCAGGGAAAGGAGTAGCGCCCTCCCCTACACCTCAGTGTAGTAGTTATCTGGTCGCCCTCGACTATGGTCGCCAACTTACTTGATTCATTCCTTGAGCTACGATAAAAGCAACCCAAATTCAAAATAGAGCCCATCATGTTGCACCTTCAAAAGTCACTTTTTGCCAGTTCTTTGTTCCTACACTGACGCCAGCTCATATTCTTTAAGGATAAGAACTCCTTGACTGAAGCTTCCGATTCCTCTTCGTTGTTGAAGTATTACGAGCGTATGTTTTGTTTGCTTTGGTTTTATGGCATATCAACCATTGTAGGTTATTTAATGCCAAATCCATTTTTATACATAAAACAGTTCTATTTCAAACAATTCAGTTTAGTATAAGTATGGGTTTTTGTTTACACTCAATAAAATGTCTAAACAGTTCTATTTCAAAAAATTCAGTTTAGCATTCAAAAAAAAGTGGGAGTGTCCTCGTGGTGTAATGGTTAAAGCACTGGACTGCGGAATCGTAATAAGTGAGTTCGAATTCCAGTCACGCTATTACGTTCACTTTTGGACAAATACCCTTGGGAAAGGTATGAACCTTCTTATCCTCCCAGCTATGGGTTAATTAGTACCGCTACTGTCCTTCTCGAAAGATGGCTTTGGCATGGAATAACCAACAAGGGTGATGTGCCATTAAACAAAGAAACCAAACTAAACCAAACCAAAAAACAGTTTCATTTCAAACAATTTAGTTTAGCATAAGTATAAGTTTAAATGTTAAAACAATTCTATTCCAAGCAATTCAGTCGAGCGTAAGTACACTATTTAGTTCTATTTGACCCATAGGTAGTGCCCTATCAGGTGCTACCACTTCCGGCCAGAGTGGACCTGGGAGCGATGGCAATAAAGGAGTACTGCGCACTTACCAGAGATTCAGCATCACTGGAGCTTCACCATCAGATTGTTTAGTGTCATATCCAGGACACTCATTTGGCGGTGTTACAACTCTGCAGAGACGCAGTCGGTGTATTCTACAGCCCACCCCAAAACATTATGCAGGAAGTGAGTCAAATATCAAAACAAAGTAATAATCCAAAGACCGAATTATATAATGAGTGAAGTATCAATTCGATTCCATTAAGTTCCTGTAGTTTATTACGGATTGTTCGAGCGGGAAGATGTCTTGCGTTTTCTTGCGGTTGAAGAGCTTGTAGAGAAGAGGAAAATCTCGTATTTTGTTTTGGCGCGCAATTTAATTCAACACTGAATTTCACCCAATCAGGATGACTTATCCTATTCAGCCCGGACCTTCATTTCCGGCTAGCAAAACGGGTGAGCGGCCAAACCCAGTCTCTTCGGCTTGAGACGGCGACCAGAACAGACGTTCCTCTAGTCGTCCCTGCTTAGCGATGCTTTTTAGCTAAACAAGCCACCCAGTGTGGACATATCACTGTGGCTTTAACACTAGCAGCAGCAACATGGACACTCAACGAGGGAACCATCTAATTTATGGATTCTTTACGAGGAATCCCAGTTGAACATAAATCAGAAACCTTCAGCATGCCTTCCACAGGCACCACTTCATGTCACCCCAAAAATTGACTATGTCGATCCGAGCGTAACTCCGCTCTCGACAACATGGAGATATCGCAGACTCTCCTCCAAAAACCAGATACAAAACTACACGGTGACTTTAAACACATCCCTCACACGTCCAACAACACGCTGCCATCTCAACATCCTGCTAAGCCATTTCGTCCCCAACACTAACAAGCCTAAACACCACGAGTCTTGCAGCACCAAAAGCAAACCATATTCAAAGCTGCAAATAAAAACTTTCTTTGTTGTGTTGTTAAAGAAAAGTTTCGTAATTCATTTGTGTTGCCTTAAAAAAATATAGTGTTCGGGAAAATAACAAATTTCCCGAAACCGCTATAAGCTCATTTTCTGTTAACTAATACAGCGTATGGGATATTCACTATTGGTAAAATTTTATGGAAAGCATGATGCCTTTTTTTTCATTTAGAAAAAATTAATTTTCCTTTTATAAAAGTATAAAACAGACTTGTTGTCAAATAAATAAATAAATAAAGCAACGTTGGGATTGTTAAGGTAGATAAAATGGCGATTGGCGAGTGTTCTAAAAATAGAAAAATGTAGACACACAGACGCCAAGAATTCAAAATTGGGTGGCAAAAATAAGGAACCGTTTCTTTTGGTAGGAGATTCGAAAAAGCAGGTTCGAAAAAGGAAGACTCGAGGAAGAAGTCAGTTGACTACTAGAGTCCACGAGGGACAAGCGAGAGGACGACTTGAATCCACGGTGAACATCACTCAGCAATTTCCGCTCCTGTGTCCACGAAAATTAAGGGGTTACAACAAAGCTTAATTACAACTTGATGTAAAAGCCTGATTTTCTCGCACCAAAATAAAACATCATTGAATCGAAGTTTTGTGTTTTCTTCAATGATTTCAACATCGAGGATATACAACAGGGTTTTGACGGTGCATTGATCCTTTTTAAATATTGACATACCGAACTCTTTAGGGTCAAAAAATCAAAATTTCTTGAGAGATTAATTAGATTTTTGATTTCTGTTTTGGTTAACGAGAAAAGAGATACTCCCTCAAAGTCGTGGGCTATGACACTTAATTAACCAAGCTCCTATATTGTGGTTTAATTGAATGATCAATTAAAATCAGATACATGGAAGGTATACGCTTCCCACAGACGTAGATCATCGCATTTGATTGGCTGACTAGTAAAAAGGCAGTAAAAGTAATCTAAATGATCTGTGATTGGTTAGCCAATCGGTAATGTTTGTTTTCTGGGGAATCCTCTATAAAAATGGATGTTTTTCGGGTTAGAAGGAAGGAGATATCCAATGTCCGTATAGGAGAATAAGAAAAGACATCTTTCCAAGAATTAAAGCCTCTCCAGCAAAAGCCCCACTCACAGATTTCAATCATACATCTTAGATGCATCAGGGAGGTCTTCAGTGATGCGCTGTCTTCATTGCCGATTTCGGGTTATTTCTGCATCATATCAGCTCCGACAGTAACCCCGGCTTGACTCTGAAAGAGCCAAGCCGCCTCCGTGATCGCGACGTGCTACGCTCGTGCCTCTACCAAAGCAAAGAAAAAATAAATAAAAAGCCGGACTTCGGCCGTTCTTATAGACATGTGTCTTTTAGTAAACAGCCAATGAAAACAGGGCATTCCACACTCCTCTGCTATATAGTACCATCTTTACCTCATCCGGTTTCTCCCTGCTACTTCCGGAATCGGTACCGAGGTAAGATGTTATTTTAATACTCGTCCGTGTCCATGATTTACACTTCACTAGACTTACACGAATCTCCCGCCAAATCTGTCCTATACTAATACTACTAAACTAACATGAATTAATCCCCCGCTCAAAACTATTCAGTCAGTTTTTAACTTTACCTTATACCCCTATTCGCAAAAAAAGGATTAAAAAAAATAATTATAATAATCCCGTTTATTTGGCTCACGAGATTATTTGCTACAGATTAACTCATGCTTTTTGCCAAAATTTCCTCCCCGTTTATCATTAACCTATGCTCATATTACCAATCTAATGCATATTCCTAAAAAAAAAACAAACAAAAAAAAACGCTACTCTATTCAACTCCTTACATTCTAATTTATTACTATTTCAAACCTATCTTCAGCCCCCACCCTTGTCCCATAAAAATTGAGTAACATAGAAAGACTGCACAAGTCAGATACCTCATTTGTCTGTCTCTTAGATACAATAAAAAGTCATACAATTTCCATATATATAGTTAAGATATTTCACATATATCATAATTTTATGCTTTGTCTTTTTCTTTTTGTCTTTCTTTTTCTTCCCTCCTTTTGATTCGAAATCTTTCTCGATAAACAAACGGAACATAAATTCTACACAATATTCCTAATAAGTCAAATGACGTAATTCAAACCAACAAACGCTGATTCACTAATTAAACGGATACCTTTTTCGTGTTATACAAATTTTCCCCCTAAGTTTCTGTATTTTGCATTTTTTAAAATTCATTGTTGATTAAACATCACTAATATCATCCCTCATAGTCCTGATGATGGTACATTAGAACCGAAACGCTATAGTGTCAACTTTGCTTCTCAATAAATCTCTGCTACTTGGATTACCTTGTTATCAATTTCTCTCTCTCTCTCTCTCTCTCACTATATATATACATATATTATCATTGGCCTATTGAGTAGAGTGTTCGCTATTGGTCCAGGAGATCGGGGTTCAATCCCAGGTTGAGTCATACCAAAAACTCAAAAAATGTTTCTTGGTGCCGCCCTTCTTGGCACTCAGCACTATAAGTTGAGGATCAAGGGTAAAGTGGAGCAATTCTGGGAATGGAGTAGCACCCTCTCCTACACCTCGTTGTAGTAGCTATTGAAAAGGGAGCTTTCTGGTCACCCTCGAATACGGTCGCCAACTTTACTTACGTTACTTATTATTATTATTATTACACCACTGTGTTTCCATAAATTGTGGTTAATTGCTAACGGAGAGTTTTCCTTCACTTTGAACTGCAAACACTCAGGCTAACGAACCACCCCAAACACCAGAAGAATTTCCATATAGATTGTGTCATCTCCATCTGTGGATCTTTCAAACACAACGTGGGCACAGAGGGAGTTGATAAACCAACTAGCCAGAAACACATGTGGTTGTCAGTCCCGTGAGTAGCATAGAATCAAAGAATAGTAGTATCCTCTCCAGTTTTTCGGAGTACTGATTGGCATCGATAGTTCGACCATCTGGAACGTGCTCATTATTAATTCCTCATTCTACTAAGCACAGAACATTACCTTGGGTTCGAAACTTGAATACTGATATAGTTTTGACTCTTCGTAGAAGGAGATGATAGTCGATCATAACAAGTCGGTTTTTTTTCAATTCCCAGACAGATAGCACGCAAACATCTCACGTAAAGCAAAAACATGAAGAAATGTTCCTATTGATTCACTCTCCGCTCTCTCTCTCTCTCTCTCTCTCTCTCAATCGGACTGTCTCTGGCTCTCTCTTTCTCTGTCTTTATCTCTCTTTGTCTCTTTCTCCATCGTCAAAAAAGACTTTCTCAATCTCTTTTATTTCGAAAGTCGTTTTATTAGTTTTTTTGTTAAGAGTTTTGTTCATCTGAGATATTGCGTAAATTTTTTTTAGAGTAAGTCATGTCATCGGAAGAATCTTAAAACACAACTAAGGAGACAAAGACTGGGGTGAATATCAGGATAATTAATCAAAACAAAGGAATTAAAATTCTCATCGCCCTGTAGGGTGAGGCTGTAGTATACGCTGACTGCACCTTTAAAGAGGATGAAGACTCTACTAATCGGCCCAACAGCTAGTTGTGGTTAACGAACTGTAATTCAGGCGGGTTAGCCTTTATGGTATATCAACCATTGTTGGTTATTTAATGCCAAATCCCCTTTATACATATATATTAAATATATAGGATTTGGTTTGGTTGGATTTTATGGCATATCAACCATTGTAGGTTATTTAATGCCAAATCCTCTTTATATATGTATATATATATATACATATATTATTTGGTTTGGTTGGCTTTTATGACATATCAACAATTATTGGTTATTTAATGCCGAATCCTCCTTATACATATATATTAGATATGTATGATTTGGTTTGGTTGGGTTTTATGGCATATCAACCATTGTAGGTTATTTAATGCCAAATGCTATTATACATATATATTAAATATATATGATTTGGTTTGGTTGTGTTTTATGGCATATCAACCATTGTAGATTATTTAATGCCAAATCGTCTTTATACATATATATTAGATATATATGATTTGGTTTGGTTGGGTTTTGTGGCATAGCAACCATTGTAGGTTATTTAATGCTAAATCCTCTCTCTCTCTATATATATATATACATATATATATATATATATATATATATTATTTAGTTTGGTTGGCTTTTATGGCATATCAACCATTGTAGGTTATTTAATGTCAAATACTTTTTATACATATATTAAATGTATTATTTCTAAACACCTTTTGTAGATGACATTTTAAAACAAGCTGGTGTTCATTTTTTTTGCACACAGTTAAATGGTTTCACTTATTTCTATCTAATAAGAATAATTCGATTTAATTCATTTGTTTACACGCAGTTAAATGATCACACATTTCTATTTCTAGCAGTTCAGTTTAGCATAAGTCATTTGTTTACATTCTTTTAAAATTTCAAACAGTTCTATTTGACCCTTAGATAGGACCCTATCTGGTGCTACCATTCCGGGTCAGAGTGGACCTGTAAGCGATGACAATGAAGAGGTACTCTGTATTTCCCAAAGGTCCAGCATTACTACGGCGTCGCCATCGGATTGTTTAGTGTCATAATCATAACACTCGTTGGGGGAGTCTTACCTCTTTGCAGTGATGCAGGCGGTATATTTACAGCCTCAGCCGACTGGGCAATTTTTGGTTTGGTTTTATGGCATATCAACCATTGCATGTTATTTAATAACTAATCCATTTTTACACAAATGGACAGTTCTATTTCAAACGATTCAGTTTAGCATAAGTACGCAGTTTAGTTTATTTGACTCATAGATATGACCCTATCTGGTGCTACCACTCCGGGTCAGAATGGACCTGGGAGCAATGGCAATGAAGGAGTACTCCACATTCCCTAAAACCCAAGCATTACTGCAGCGTCACCATCTGATTGTTTAGTGTCATATTTAGGACACTCGTTGGGTGAGTACGACCTCTTTGCAGAGATGCAGTCGGTATATTTTACAGCCTCAGCCGACTAGGATGGACAGGCAGAGCAATATAATTGGCACTATATGAACAAGAAGCTTTTTTTTCAGAGTACCTTCTCTTAGACTTTTCCCGTGAAAGAATATCAACAAGTCAGAATGAATTGCTTCATTGACCATCTGATGAGGCATTTCGTGCTGAACGAATTGTTGATATAAATTTATAATGGCATAATATCTATTGAGTTCTATTTGATATTAGTCATATATTTGCTCTGTATGTGACACTTTGTTTTAAATATATATGATTTCAAGAGCACTCTAGACACAGGGAAAGTGTAATGGTTAGCGAGCTTGACTAACAAACTTGCAAGAGTGAGTTCGAATCTCATTGAGTACTCCAGTCATTCGGCCTCGTGCCACATCTAAGCAAAAAGCTTTGTAAATTAACACATTGATCACTCTGTTGAAGCTTATCATAAATTCTACATATGAATTATTCCATGGCCTAGTTGGTAGAGTGTTCGCTAATGATCAGGGAGACCAGTGTTTAATCCCAGGTCGGGTCATACCAAAGACTTAAAAAATGGTACTTGATACCTACTTGCTTAGCACTCAGTATTACAAGGTACATATCAAGGGTAAAATGGAGCAATCCAGGGAAAGGAGTAGCGCCCTCCCCAACTCCTCGGTGTAGTAGCTATTGAAAAGGTAGCTTTCAGGTCGCCCTCGACGAGGGTCGCGAAGTTTACTTTTTTTACTTATTGTTGGTGTAGAATATCCATTATATATATATAAGTAAAGTTTGCGACCTTAGTTGAGGTGTACGGGAGGGTGCTACTCCTTTCCTTGGATTCCCCAAAGCTCCAACATTAATGGAACCTCACCATCAGTCTGTTTAGTGTCATATCTAGGACACTCGTTGGTGTGTGTGTGGTGGGGTCATACCCCTTTGCAGAGATGCAGTCGGAGTATTCTACAACCCCCCAGCCGACTGGGCATATAAACTGTTAGACAAACACACCACCCTAAAAAAAAAACCCAGACAGCTGGCGTAAATTTTTTTATTAAGTTGTAGTTTATGACAAGTTAGGACAATTTATGACCACTTAATGTTTGATAGGGTATCCATTAGCATCAATTACTGGCTGACAGCGTCTAGTCATGTTTTCAACAATGATTGAAAAATGTTATGTGATAATTGTTGCCAACAATCATTCAATTGGGGGAGTCCTCCGTGGCGTAGTAGCTAACGTCCTGGACTACGATGCTGTAGTAACCGAGTTTGAGATCCAGTCTCGCTATTGTGTTAACTTTGTAACAAATAACCGAAAGAAAAGGCATGAGTCCTCAGATCCCCCTAGGTCAATAGTATCACCGCTGTTCTTCTCTAAGGATGTCTTTGGCATTAAATAACCCATGAAGGTTGATATGCCATTAAACAAAGAAACTTGAAATCAATCCTTATCCCCCCAGCAATGGGTTAAATAGTATCACTGTTGTTCTTCTCTAAGGATTGCTTTGGCATTAAATAACCCATGAAGGTTGATATGCCATCAAAAAAAGAAACCAATCTAATGTTAAATAACTTAGTATCACCGAAAGTGACAATCCAGTATGATTATTTGTCACAATTTGAGCTTTTACAAATTCAAACAACTGCTTACACACCATTAGCAAAAGACTAATCACAAATCAGTATATCAATTGAAAAGAAAATTTTAAGAAATTCCCCAAGACCCACACTTTTTTGTATTTCTGAGAATTTTTTTTTAGAAAATGATATCTTTTGGCTTCAACTGAGAGAACTTTGAAAACGATAATGAAGAAAATAAAAAAAGAAACATTTCCACACTAAATGGTAGCCATTGGAAATTGGTGGACAAGTTCATCTCCCTCGGAAGCAGAGTCTCATCTACTGAAAATGAAATATACGACCAGCAAAGGCATGGACTACTTTCGATAGGTTATCGATCGTATGGAAGTTAAACTTATCCGATAAGATAAAACGCAATTTTTTCCAAGCAGCAGTCGTGTCAGTTTTACTATATGGATGCACCTCATAGACTCTGCCCAAGAATATATAGAAAAGGCTAGACAGAAACCGCGTAAGAATGCTACGAGCTATATTAAACAAATCCTGCAAGCAATATCCTATAAAACAGCAAGTGTACGGACACTTACCTCTCATCTCGAAAACCATCCAAATTAGACGAACACCGCTGGAGAATGGTTTGGTTTGGTTTGGTTTCTTTGTTAGTGGCATATCAACCTTTGTAGGTTATTTAATGCCAAATCCATTCTCCTAGAAGAACAGTAGTGGTACTATTTAATCCACAGCTGGGAGGATAAGGGGGTTCATACGTTTCCCAAGGGTATTTGCCTGAAAGTGAACGTAATAGCGCGACTGGAGTACGAACTCGCGTACTACGATTCCGCAGTCCATCGCTTTAACCATTACACCACGAGGACACCCCACTGCTGGAGAAGTAAGGGCGAACTCATTAGTGACGTTCTCCTATGGACCCCATCACGAAAAGTAAGAACTTATCTACAGCAGCTCTGTATGGACACGAGATGTTGTCTAGAAGACCTACCCGAAGCGATGGATGATTAAGAAAAATGGAGAGAGAGAGAGAGAGAGAGAGAGAGAGAGAGAGTCAGGGAAATCCATGCAAGCAGCGTGACATGATGATGATGATGATACCTGTCTAAGCTTCGTATGTTTCATTAAAATTTGTGACAATAAAAACAGGGTTCATGTTTGTTTTGTTTGGTTTTATGGAATATCAACCTTTGTAGGTTATTTAACGCCAAATCCATTTTTATGTAAATAATCAGTTCTATTTAAAACAATTCAGTGTAGCATGAGTACACAGTTTAATTGTCAAAAACATATATATTTCAAACTATTCAAGCAGTTGCATGTAACAATTCAGTTAAGTGTAAGTACAGTTTCAATGTCAAAAACAGTTCAATTTCAAATAGTTAAGTTTAGCATAAGCACGCAGTTTAAATGTAAGTACAGTTTAATTGTCAAAAACATTTCTATTTCGAGCTATTCAGTTTAGTCAAGCAGTTCTAATTCAGTTTAGTTAAAGTACAAATTTTGTTTACACACAGTTACATGTCAGAACAGTTCTATGTTAAACAATTCAGTTTAGTGTAAATACAGTTTCAATGTCAAAAACAGTTCTATTTCAAATAATTCAGTTTAGCATAAGCACGCAGTTCGAATGTAAGCACGGTTCAATTGTCTGAAACATTTCTATTTCAAGTTATTTAGTTTACTCAAACAATTCAGTTTAGCATAAGTATGCCGTTAGTTCTATTTAACCCATAGATAGGGCCCTATCAGGTGCTACCACGCCGGGCCAGAGTGGACCTGGGACCAACGGCAATGAAGGTTTGGTTTGGTTTGTTTGGTTTTATGGCATATCAACCTTTATAGGTTATTTAACGCCAAATCCATTTTTATGTAAATAATCTGTTCTATTGAAAACAGTTCAGTTTAGCATAAGTGCACAGTTTAATTGTCAAAAACATTTCCATTTCAAACTATTCAAGCAGTTATATGTAATAATTCAGTTAAGTGTAAATACAGTTTTAATGTCGAAAAACAGTTCTATTTGAAATAATTCAGTTAAGCATAAGCACGCAGTTTAAGTGTAAGTACGGTTTAATTGCTTATTCGCCATTAGCAATGGACAAATCACAATTCAGGATATCGAATGAAGAGGAAAAATTCTAAGATATTTCCTATTTGTTTTGGATTTTTGATAATTTTCTTTTTAGAAAATGGTGACTTTTCGCTAAGACTAAAAGAACTTTTACAACAATAATCAAAGAAAATAATCACTTCCTATGTGTGTCTAAGCCATTGATGTCTCATTAAAATTAGTGGCAATAATTTAAAAAGTAAAATGGTTCAATACCGTTTCTGGATCAACGTTTTTCTTCCACAATATTGACCAAAAAAGTTTGTTTAATGTTGAAGATAAGTGTAATTCCAGAAGGGGATTTTTTCAGCCTAAACAATTCATATTTTGACCAGGAAAAGGGAACCTTTTAGATTCGACCCTAATATATATCCAACTCATCTTTATAATCGTTTTTTTTTCTTTGTTTTTTTTTTTGTCGAATACTGTACGAGTCTACGGGTACTTGTGCTTTAAATTTCTCACGGTTAAGCTGGCCCTGGGGTACTTAATAAAACTAAGGGGAAGCGTACGTCAGAGTATGATTGGCGTCTGCCCCTTGGTGATGGTTTACAAGCTCGTCTTGTTAGCCTAAGTCGATCTTTTTACGGCTCCATAGGGAGAGAAAAATCAATAAACTGACATTTGGATGGCACTTTCCCGACTGGAACTGCTGTTAAAACCAAACTAATGTCATGGCTGAACAAAAGCACAAGATATCGACTGTTTAAAAAAGAATATATATATATATATATATATATATATATATATATATATATATATATATATATATATATAAGAAAGAAATAAAATCGTTACACGAGATCCTGAAAATGTTTCTTTTGATATTGTTATTAAATTTCAATTTAAAGCAACATGAAGCAACTCGTAAAAATTCTTTTCTGTTGGACAAAGGAGAAATATAAAAGCAAAAGTATTTCATTAAAATTAAAGCAACAACAACAATAACAACAACAATCTCCCCCCCCAAACAAACAAACAAACAAACAAACAAAAAAATCGCTCATCAAAAGAGGAACTGAATGTAGATTTTGAACATATAATATTTCCGAAAATCCACACCCACGGGCATTTGTTTGGGTCATCTTGTCAAGACCCTTCCCACTAGCAGAGCTTCTCAAGAGAAAGTTGCTTAGACACTTACGACCTCACCGAAACATGCTGCTTTTCTATAAAAAATTTTGCAACGTTAGATGAGATACAAGTCACCCATTCGACTCAGATGGTGAGGCTTCAGCACTGGAGCACTGAAGAATGTGGAGTACTCTTTAATTGCCATTACTCCCAGGTCAACTCTGCCCGGAGCTGTAGTACCTGTTAGAGTCCCATCTATGGGTCAAGTAATATCCTGGGTATGACACTAAACTGCATCTGATGGTAAGACTCCAGGCTGGAAGGCTCTTGGCTTCAGCTGGGCCACTTTCGGGTGGGCTATCTGTATTATTGACATCTTTGTATACCACGGGACCCCGTGGTCCAGTTTAAGCTATAATCTGGCATCAGTGCTTGGACCTATGTACCGGTCCATATCCAACGAGGCTCATCGGCTCACCATTGCACTAAGTGAGCCGATGACCAGCAAAGACCAGCAGGGCTCGAGCCTCGGCTCGAGTTTGACCTTCCCCTTCCCTAACCCCCACTATAATCCGACCTTCGGGTCATTTGACCTTGTGTCAGGTCCTAGCTGTTGGGAGGCAGAGACAAATATATAAATCCCAGAGAAGTTTGTGCGTCTCGTTCTTCAGGACGGATTCCAGGTTGTGTATATACCACTTGTTCGCTTGGTCAAACTTAAATTTCTTGCGCAGTTCCCAGTGGATCACCTTCCTCACCCAGTCGTGTCTACTCTTTGCGCTAATTTGCTGCATTCGCTTATTATATCATTGATTATTTCATTTCTATCACCACATGAACTTACATTTGCTATCTTGTTGCTTCTTGCCTTGACATAGTTCATCCTTATTGCATTGTGTTGTCTTGTAGTCTTTTAAGAGTTTTTCCCACCAGCGTTAAGTGATGGTTTCTCACTGGAATTTGAGTGACAGTAAGTCGCTTCACATCTGCAGGACTCTCCTCAGTAATCTGGTCAATCTCAATAATGCTGTAGTTTGGATACTCTCCACTCGTCCTCTTATTTCGAAGTCCTCCAATCCCAGTACCAATCTTTTGATGACTGTACCGAGTGCACCAATTACAACTGGTACCACCTTCACCTTTAATATCTATAGTTTTTTTAGTTCTCTAGCAAGATCCAAGTACTTATATTTCTTATCGCTTTCTTTCAATTTTACCTGGCGATCTTCTAGGACGGCAAAGTCGACAATTCGACTGGCTCCCTATATTTTGTTAAACAATCACTAGGTCTGGTTGCCTGGCCGAGATTAGGTGATCCGTTTGCATCTCAAAATTCCTGTATCATTATTGTAATAATTATTCTGTATCTGTATCATTATTGATATAATTATTACTCCTTCTGTATCATTATTGTTATAATTATTACTCCTTCCAAGTTTTTCCTACTAGCGTTAGGTAATGGTCTCTTACTGGAGTATGTGTAACATTAAGTCTCCTCAAATCTCCGGGACTCTCCTCAGTATTCTGGTCGATCTTAACAATACCGTAGTCTCTGCTCATCTTCTACGTTCTAATTCTTTCAGCTTCCTGTTATTATTATTATGGCAGAAGTTGTGGTTGTTGTTGTTCTTCTTCTTCTAGATTGTAATAGTTAGCATGCTGGACTGCGACATCTGATTTCCATATGATCGATAGCCTATCGATAGGCTATCGATCATATGGAAATCAGACCTGACCGATAAAATGAAACGCAGTTTCTTCCAGGCAGTGGTCGTATCGATACTGCTGTATGGATGCACTGCTTGGACGCTAACTAAACGGCTGGAGAAGAAGCTAGACGGCAATTACACAAGAATGTTGCGAGCAATATTGAACAAGTCCTGGTGGTAACACCCCAAAAGGCACTAACTATACGGCCACCTGCCTCCCATCATGAAAACTATCCACGTTAAACGGACCAGACATGCAGGACACTGCTGGAGAAGCAGGGACGAGCTCATAAGTGATGTACTCCTATGGACCCCTGCATATGGTCGAGCAAAAGCAGGACGACCAGCTCGAACATACATACAGCAGCTAAGTGAGGATACGGGATGTAGCCCTGAAGACCTGCCAGAGGCGATGAACGATTGGGAGAAGTGGCGAGAGAGGGTCAGGGATAGCCGTGCTGGCGGCTTGACATGATGATGATGATGACTGCGACATCGCAGTAAGCGAGTTCATGTCATTACGTTTATTTTTCGACTAATACCTATGGGAAAAGCATAAACTCCTTCATCCCTGCCCTGGTAAGTAGTACCGCAAAAGTTCTTCTGCAAGGATGGCTTGGCATTAAATAACCGACGAAGGTTGATATGCCATTAAACAAAGGAACTAAAGACAACCAATCTTTCTCTTCTTTTTATTCTTCTAATTTTAGACGTGTCAAGATTGCCATGCCAAAACATGAACACACACACACACACACACACACAAACAACACAAAGAAACAATCTTTCGGATTGACTGAAAAATAATCACTCATTTCTTCATTTTCTGAGCCGGGTGTGTGTTTACGGACAAGTCGTATTTGTTTACCATATTGAGGGCGGGAGCAGAAATTTCACCTGACCTTTTCATATTCAATCAGGTTTTCTATTTTTTTCTTTGAAAGAACACCCTCATTAATCTTTACTAAGCTATCTATCTATCTATCTATCTATCTATCTATCTATCTATTTTTGTTCATATGTATAAATGACTGGACATAATCTATCTATCTATCTATCTATCATGATTAAAATTCAACGTTAAGAGCGTTTTTAACCAATAAAATCTTTATAATTCTCAATGTAGGAAAGTACAGATCAATATCACAATATATTTCAATGTATTTCTATTCTCAGGCGATCCGGTATTTAACACGTTAGACAAGCTCCTCTGAGGATCGAAAACGTGAAACTCTTAGTCGTGAATATATATATGCGTGTGTGTGTGTGTGTGTGTGTGTGTGTGTGTTATCGTGATAAGAAGTAGACACGGTGACATGAGTTCAAATCCTGTTCCAGACAGTTTACATTTCACACTGCGCTAATGCCCTAGAGAAAAGCATGAATCCAAATATTCTCCCTCCAACTATGGGTAAATAGTAGGGCAGACTGTGCTTTTTACCCGTGATATGGCAACCGGTCTTGGAGAGGGAAAACCGATTTGAAACTTGTTAAACCCCGTTTAAAAATTCACTTTGTGTCGTACCTTTCTCGTGCTGAGGGATATATATATATATATATATATATACTTTGATAATAAATTTCAGCCTAAAGCCATCATCAGAGATTGTTTATTCTTTTAAACCGATTGGTAATAACTAATTCAATATAAAAATTACCAAACTATATATATATATATATATATATAAACAAGTTCTTTTATAAAAAGTTTTTCGAAAATAAAAAAATAATGCTTAATATCAGCTTACAGAGCAGGATAAAAAAGGAATGTTTGTTCACTCTTCTGTGGTTGCTTCATAAGTGTCAGTCAGATAAGATTAGCTTCATCTGAGGAGGCTGGTTATATCTGATGATTCCATTTTTTTTAAGTTCATGAAACTGACAGTTATGAAACATCTATTTATTTTAGGCTATATCGTTAGAGTCATGGTAAGTATTAGGGCCACACACACACACACACACACACAAACACACACACACATATATATATATATATATCCAACCCCTCTGCATGAGCAGGAAGCGACACAAGGTCAATTTTTAAGCGGAGTTTAGCAAGCTTCAATAACGAGTTTTCATTCTCCTAGACTGGTTGCTATACCATGGCTAACGAACCCAATTTGCCCTACTATTAACCTCTAGTTGGAATGAGAATAATTAGATTAATTCCTGCCCTAAAGGGTATCAGCGATCTTTGAAATGCAAATGGTGTCGTCCAGGATTTTTAACTCAGGTCACCGTCTCGATTTCCTATGACGATAACACAACCAGTCTCTCCCTCTCTCGATATATATATATATATATATATATATGAGTTTGTGTGTGTGTGTGTGTGTGTGTGTGTGTGTGTGTGTTCAGAGCTTTATGCTTGGTAGCACACAGAGTTTTAGCTGGAATACATTGTACCTATGCAGCTAAAATATTTCAACTTGTTTAATAACCAAACACTACATCGTATTTTTATTATTGATAGTATTAAAAAAGCTCGTAAAACAACACATATCTAGGCATTGCTTTGCAATACAATTATATCAGCCTAGGATTTTATTGCTCCGTTTCTGGTTTAAGTTGACACTTCAACAACATTTTATTGGGCAAATGGCTCGATTTTTCCAATAATGGCGTCAGTTTCTCATATCAGATTTCCTTCTGTTTATTAAAACTACGTTTACATGTCATTGTGTAGTAAATATATTTGGGAGTCATTTGTAGTTGATAATATTGAATTGTTTTTTTAAGGTGGTGTGTAAATGTCGAATACATAATTTTTATCGAACCGTAGAGATGATTTTTTTTTGTGGCATATCAACCTTCATGGGTTATTTAATATCAAAGCCATACTAGTTGAAGAACAGTAGTTTCACAATTAGATAGATAGATAGATAGATAGATTTGGTTTCTTGGTTTAATGGCATATCTACCTTTGTGGGATATTTATAGCTAAAGCCATCCTCGAAGAAAAACGACAGTAATACCATTATATAGAATTGAATAGACTGAGAAAACGTGTTTTCTTTGTTTAATGACATATCTACCTTCGTGGGTTATTTAATGCCTAAACCCTCCTTGTTGAAGAACAGTAGCAGCACTATTTAACCCATCACTACGGGGATTCATGCCTTTCCCAATGGTATTTGTCCGAAAGTGATCGTAACCGAGCGACTGGTGCTCGAGCTCACTTTCTTGGGTGTCGCAGTCCAGCACTGTAGACATTAAGCCACGGGGACTCTCATCTCACTGAGATGAGGAATATTCATTTTTTGTTTTTACTGATCTACCTAAATGACCATTGTTTTACAGAAGTACGGTCTATTGGATATAACCGTTGATAAAAGTGTATTTAGTCAACTAGTGGTCGTAAGTTCAAACCCTGGTAAAGTAAATTAAGCGGGAAATTAAACTCAAGGGCTCAAAAAGGCCAAAACGAGAAAATCCTGAAACTTTTGGTAAAAAAGAAAATTAACTTTTTATTTTAAAAATTGGTATATAGAATGAGTGATATTGTAAATAATACCTAATTATATCCGTTTTGATTGCATAATCTTCTTGTCGAAATAATAACATCCTGTTATCTTTTATTTAAAAATTGTTAGTGGTGTACTTATTTGTGGGCGATACTGTATTTACAATGTTTAGTCTGGCACAAAGTCACTTATTTATGGGGGATACAGTACATATTGTTTGGTGTGCCGAACAAAACAGTTGCAATTTACAAAATAAGTCAAGAAATTTAATTTAATATTATTTATTGTTAAATTATGCTGAAAACTCCAGTTCCTATCAGACAAAGAAGGTTAATTCCCGAGAGTTTGGTAATAGTAATATCTAATAATATCCGTTTTGATTGTATAATATTCTTGTAGAAATAATAAGATCCTGCTATCTTTGCTTTAAAAGAAAATCAAAATTTTTATATAAAGATTGCAAGGGGTTTAGATATTTATGAGCAATACTGAATTTAGAAAGTGTTTTCTGGCACACGGTTACTTCTTATGGGCGATACTTTGAGAACTAGAGATAATATACGGCTGAGAGAGAGAGAGAGAGAGAGAGAGAGAGAGAGAGAGAGAGAGAGAGAGAGAGAGATAAAAGAAACTCAATGTCTGAATATATCAGAAGTGTGAAAGGGACGGTTCAGTGAGAGAATGTGTCCAGGGATATCACAAAGAAACGTGAAAGTTTCCTTTTTGAATGTACGAAACTGTTTTGTTCAAAGGCCCGAATCGTTGAACATTTAGTTCGCGAGTTTTTATTAACGTCATTTTCGAAATTGTTCTAACTTTACACGTTGCAAAAAGAAATTAAAAAAAAAAAAAGGTCAATCTTTGTGTGCGTTTCGTCAAACAAAACGAAATAGTGTAATGGCGTTTGGAGATAAGAATGATTTTGATTACATTTTATGCTCTGAATCGGACATATTTAGATCGACACTTTTATAAACTTAGAGCACAATATGCAAGCACGTGATATATCAAAGCAAGAAAAATCTTAGGGAGTATATCTAGAAATTATTTGTTGGTTGGTTGATTTCACCGTATATCAACCTTTGTTAGATTATTTAATGTCGAAGTTAGTAAAAAGTTATGGTCTCCCATAATGTACGATGAATATACACGTTTTCACAATTGTTTTAAAGAGCTAAACACTTCGTACTTAGTTGTAATATCAATGTTTTAAGAGCCAATGTATTAATAAAGTTCCCAATCATTTTAAACAGCTAAACACTTCATATTTAGTTGCAATATCAATGTTTTAAGAGCCACTGTATTAATAAAGTTCACAATGATTTTAAACAGCTAAACACTTCAGACTTAGTTGTAATATCAATGTTTTAAGAGCCAATGTATTAATAAAGTTCCCAATCATTTTAAACAGCTAAACACTTCATACTTAGTTGCAATATCAATGTTTTAAGAGCCAATGTATTAATAAAGTTCCCAATCATTTTAAACAGCTAAACACTTCATACTTAGTTGCAATATCAATGTTTTAAGAGCCAATGTATTAATAAAGTTCCCAATCATTTTAAACAGCTAAACACTTCATACTTAGTTGCAATATCAATGTTTTAAGAGCCAATGTATTAATAAAGTTTCCAATCATTTTAAACAGCTAAACACTTCATACTTAGTTGCAATATCAATGTTTTAAGAGCCAATGTATTAATAAAGTTTCCAATCATTTTAAACAGCTAAACACTTCATACTTAGTTGCAATATCAATGTTTTAAGAGCCAATGTATTAATAAAGTTTCCAATCATTTTAAACAGCTAAACACTTCAGACTTAGTTGCAATATCAATGTTTTAAGAGCCAATGTATTAATAAAGTTTCCAATCATTTCAAACAGCTAAACACTTCATACTTAGTTGCAATATCAATGTTTTAAGAGCCAATGTATTAATAAAGTTTCCAATCATTTCAAACCGCTAAACACTTCAGACTTAGTTGCAATATCAATGTTTTAAGAGCCAATGTATTAATAAAGTTCCCAATCATTTTAAACAGCTAAACACTTCATACTTAGTTGCAATATCAATGTTTTAAGAGCCAATGTATTAATAAAGTTTCCAATCATTTCAAACAGCTAAACACTTCAGACTTAGTTGCAATATCAATGTTTTAAGAGCCAATGTATTAATAAAGTTCCCAATCATTTTAAACAGCTAAACACTTCATACTTAGTTGCAATATCAAATGTTTTAAGAGCCAATGTATTAATAAAGTTCCCAATCATTTTAAACCGCTAAACACTTCAGACTTAGTTGTAATATCAATGTTTTAAGAGCCAATGTATTAATAAAGTTCATAATGATTTTAACAGCTAAATACTTTATACTTTGTAGCAATACTAATATTTTAAGAGCCAATATATTATTAAATTTTACAATGATTTTAAACCGGTAAACACTTCATACTTTTTAGCAATATCAATGTTTTAAGAGCCAAGTTTACAATCATTTTATACGGTAACAGTGTATATCGTCAATATTTATAATTCAAGTTCCAATATATCAAAAAAGTTTAAAATCACTATTATTTCAAGTAATCACAGTTTCAAACAACTAGTAATCCTTTGTTAACAGCAATTGCTTCAATTTACAATTATTAATACTAATAATTTACACACCATCATTACCGGAAACGATGTAATTAGGAATGCTTGAAACTATACGATGGTATGTAAATTATAACGAATAAAAAATGGTTAATTGAAGCTATTATCGTTTATAAAGGATTATAAATATCTGATATTTATCAATATCTGATATTTATAATTTTTAAACAGATTTATTTGACTCATAGACGGAACCCTTATTGATACTTCCATTCTCGATCAAAGTAGACATGGGAGTAATGGAAACTTATAAATTATTAACAACGACATATTTCCATGGACTCCTACGCATAGACATACTAGTGTTAGCCGACCAACAAATTCTTACACACATCAGCTCTGTGCGAACACTGGATGCAGTCTAGAGAACTTTCCATGATCAATAGCTATTATGGATATATTGCTAGAGGGAACTGAGGGAATCCGTGTTGTCAGAACGACTCGATGATGATGATGATGATGATGATGATGATGATTTATAAATCGAAGTAAACCACGAATTTTTTGGAGGTGCCCGATGGGGGTAATAGTCATTGTCGTTGGAAATGGACACGGCGACACGAGTTCAAATCCTGGACGAGACTGATTGCATTTCACATAGGACTAATACCCTTGGGAAAGGTATGAATCCAATTATTCTCCCTCCAGCTATGGGGAAATTGTAGGACAGACTAGGTTCTTCAGCCTTGGTGAGGTAACTAGTCTAGGAGAAGGAAAAATCTGAATTCAAACCTATTAAACTCCACTTAAAAATTGACCTTGTGCCATATCCTGCCCGAGCGGAGGGGTTGGTAAATATGATAAATTATCCACAACTTTATGATTTCAAGTAACTGTTACTATCAATTATAATCATTTTTTGCATTCATTTATATGGTTTCAAGTATTCCTATCTAATACAAATAATTTTCACAGTAATCTATTTAATCCACTGAAAGGACCCAAACTGATATTAGCATTCTGGATCAGAGTGGAGCTGAGAGTAATGGCAATAAAATAATTAACCCCTCATTCTTCAATAAGTGGGAATAGGAGTTTTATATCCGGATATAGTTTAATGTCATACCCATGTTGTTTAATGGCATATCAACCTTTGTGGGTAATTAAATAGCAACACTATCGTTGTAGAAAAACAGTTGTGATACTATTTAACCCATTATTTTGGGGATAAGTGGGTTCATGCCTTTCCTACGGGTATTCGTCCAAAAGTGCATGTAATATCATGGTTGAAGTTCAAACTCACTTACTTCAAGGCTGCAGGCCAGCACTTTAGCCTTTATGCCATCGGGACTCCCCCAGGGAATATGGGGGTTCATGCCTTTCCTACGAGTATTTGTCCGAAAGTGAATGTAATTGAGCGAGTGGTTTTCGAACTCCCTCACGATCGTGTATCAGTTCAACGCGTTTGCCAATATGCCACAAGAACCTACTCCCCCCAAAAAACACATAGCTAACTTAAAAATTTCATGGCCAGACATCCTTGTTATATTTTATAACATTGAGTATAATTTTGACTTCTTTGTTTAATGGAATATCAACCTTCACACCAGCGTTAGCTGATAGTCTTCCGCTGGAGTTTGAGTGACAGCAAGTCTCCTCACGTCTCCAGGACCTTCCTTAGTATTATGATCTAGCTTTATAATGCTGTAATTTGGATGGTCTCCACTCTTCCTCTTATTTCGAAGTCCTCCAGTCCCTGAACCAATCTTTTGGTGAGTACCTGTATTAGCAGATGTTTTTTCACTGGAGTTTGAGCGACAGCACGTCTCCTCACGTCTCCAGGACTTTTCTCAGTATTCTGGCCGAGCTTTATCATGCTGTCATTTGGATGGTCTCCCCTCGTCCTCTTATTTCCAGGTCTTCCTGTTCCTGTATCAATCCTTTGGTGACTGCACCAAGAGAATCAATTACAATTGATATCGTTGTCTCTTTCATATTCTATAAGTTTTCCAATTCTCAAGCAAGGTCTAGGTATTTATTACTCTTTACGCTTTCTTTCAATTTTACTCAGTGGTCTATCAGGACAGCTATTCATTATTTTACCCCTTGAGAGTTTTCACATCAGCTAATGCTGATGGTATTCCACTGGGGTTTGAGTGACAACAAGTCTCCTCAAGTCTCCAGGACTCTTCTCAGTATAATGGCCGTGCTCAACAATGCTGTAGTTTGGACAGTCACGTCTCGTCCTCTTATTTCCAAATCCTCCAGTCCCTGTATCAATCCTTTGGTGACTGTACCGAGTGCGCCAATTACAGTTGGTATCACCGTCACTTTCATGTTCTTCAGTTTTTTCGATTCCTAAGCAAGGTCCTGGTACTTATTCTTCTTTTCGCATACTTTCAATTTTACTCTGTGGTCACCTGGGACAGCAAAGTTCACAATCCTGCAAGTTCTCAGTTATTTCTTGATTATTATAAGGTCTGGTCTTCTGGCCGAGATGAGGTGATCCGTCTGAATTTCAAAATTCCAGAGGAGTTTGTGTGTTTCATTCTCCTGGACAGATTTCGGGTTGTGCATATACTATTTGTTCGTATGGTCAAATTTAAACTTCTTGCACAGTTCTCAGTGGATCATCTTGCCCGCCCAGTCGTGTCTAGTCTTATACTTTTTCTGTGTAATTTGCTGCATTCGCTTATTATGTGATTGATGGTTTCGTCTCTATGACCACATAACCTACATTTGCTGTTTTGTTGCGTCTTATCTATTCTGGTTTTGATATGATTGGTTCTTATGGCGTTGTTTTGTGCCGCTATCAAGAGAGATTCAGTTTCTCTCTTAAGGTTTCCTTTTCTTAGCACGTTGCTTATTAATCATTTAAGACGTTCATAGAGTTGTTTTTCTCCTCATTTTTGTTTTTTTAGTTATTTCCGTTCTGTTGGTTTAGTTTTTTTAGTTATTTCCGTTCTGTTGGTTTGGTAACCTGTCAAGAAGGTAAAACTCTAAAATCAAAGCAGATTTACTCTACTTGGAAGTTGACCTTGTACCACATTCTAATCATGGTGGAGGGATTGGGTAAGTATATACAAAGACATATATCGTTATCATATTTATCAAACCCTCCGCTCGGGCAGGATATAACACAAGGTCAATCTTTAAGCGGAGGTTTGAGTTCAGAGTTTTCCTTCTCCTAGACTAGTTGCCTCACCAAGGCTGAAGAACCCAGTCTGTCCTACTACTTACCCATAGCTGGAGGGAGAATAATTGGATTCATACCTTTCCCAAGGGTATTAGTGCTATGTGAAATGCAATTAGTCTTGTCCAGGGTTTGAACTCTTGTCGCCGTGTCCATTTCCTACGACGATAACCATTACACCACGGGCATATATCGTTATTGGTGTGACTTTAGGTCTGTTTTTTTTTTCTATTTTGCTTACCCAAAACACTTATCGTAGTGGCATAAATAACATTGTTGAATAATGGCAGAAATGCATAGGTGTTCAGGGATCATGTTTTGACTGATTAAACACACTGTTTAAAGTCATTCATTCGGGAACAAATGTTTATTTGCCCAGTCGGCTGTATAATACACCGACTGCACCTCTGCAGAGGGGTAAGACCCCACAATGAGTGCCCTGGATATGACATGAAACAATCTGATAGTGAGGTTCCAGTAATGCTGGGGCTTTGGGGAATACGGAGTACCCCTTCATTGCCATTGCTCCCAGGTCCACTCTGGCCTAGCGTTGTAGCACCTGATAGGGCTCTATCTATGGGTTAAATAGAACTAACGGCATACTTATGCTAAACTGAATCGTTTGACTAAACTGAATTGCTTAAAATAGAAATGTTTTTGACAAATAATCCGTTTAAACTGCGTGCTTAGGCTAAACTGAATTATTTGAAATAGAACTGTCTTTGACATTGAAACTGTACTTACACTAAACTGAATTGTTTAACATAGAACTGTTTTGACATTTAACTGCGTGTAAACCAAATCTGTACTTATACTAACCTGAATTAGCTGAATTAAAACCGCTTCAATAAACTGAATAGTTTGAAATAGAAATAAACTGTGTACTCATGCTAAACTGAATTGTTTGAACTGATTATTTACATGAAAATAAATAACCGACAAAGGTTGAAATGCCATAAAAACCAACCAACCAACCAAAGTTTATTAAAAAATCAGACATTATTTTCTGAACAACTCAATTAAAAATTTCATTCTTACTTACCGTAATTATTCATGTATAATACGCACTTTTCCTTCGGGATTTTAGCCTAAAAATTTGTGACCAATATTTCTGACGAGAATTAGATATATACTTTTTTTTACTCGGGGAACACTGCTCGATAAGCAAGGACGAACTTATAAGAGACGTTCTCTTATATGAACCTCTTCACACGGATCTGTCAGTATTGGCTGATCAAAAAGAACTTACCTACAACAGTTCTGTACGGACACCAGATGTTGCCTAGAAGTCCTGCCGTGAGCGATGGATGATAGGGTCAAATGGCGAGAGAGAGAGAGAGAGAGAGAGAGAGAGAGAGAGAGAGAGAGAGAGTCAGGGAAATCTGTGCTAGCAACGTGACATGATGGTGATATTAACCCTGTAACCTTCATTGTATGTGTTGTACTCCCTACATAATGGACCAGTCCTCCTCCATAAAATACTCGTCAACGAGAGCGCCACGTGATTGGTGCACCTCTCTAGTTGCTTGGGTCACATTTCGGCCGACCATGTTGTGAACTGCGCGATTCCAGTCGGGTGTGCCTTATCACTTGAGATACCTCTAGCCGCAGAGGGGTCGTCCTTCCAGGCTTTAACCCTCTTCGGAGGGGTGAGGTTGATCGCTTTGCGCATAAGCCGCCCCTTTTAGAGGAATGCCGATGGGGCCCGAGGCATTTTTGGGACTGCTGGACGCGTTTGGGCTGCGGCCCTGCAACCGGACCCACCTAAAAAACGGCCTTGTGCCACACTTGTACGCTTGGTGGGGCGTATAACAAATACCAGTTCACCAATCAGCGTGACACAATCACGTGTGATACCCTTTGTGTTGTAGACGGATAGTCATTACCCCACTGGACTCTCAGCTTCCTATCAACTAACTACTGTTTAACCAGGTTCAGTTTTATCTTGTTTCTGTTACTTGAATATATATATATATATATTTCTATCAATATTTTTTGTGTTCCCCGTGTCGTTCTTTTGTTAGTATCAGAACAGTGTGGTTATATTTATATTTTTGTTGTTGTTACTCAAGAATATTTGTTAAATCATCTATTTGACGGATAGGTGGAGCCCTAACAGACACTGGCCCAGTCGGCTAGGGCTGTAGAATACACCGACTGCACCCCTACAGATGGGTAAGACCTCTCTCTATGAGTGTCCTAGATATGACACTAAACAATCTGATGGTGAGGTCCCAGCTATGCTGGGGCCTTGTGGAATACGGAGCACACCTTCATTGCCATTGCTCCCTGGTCCACTCTGGCCGGCATGGTAGCATCTGATAAGGGCCCTATCTATGGGTTAAATAGAACCAACGGCATACTTATGCTAAACTGAATTGTTTGACTAAACTGAATAGCTTGAAATAGACATGTTTTTGACAATTAAACTGTACTTACATTTAAATTGCGTGCTTATGCTAAACTGAATTATTTGAAATAGAACTGTTTTTGATATTGAAACTGTATTTACACTAAAATGAATTGCTTAACATAGAACTGTTTTGACATTTAACTGTGTGTAAACAAAATCTGTACTTATACTAAACTGAATTAGCTGAATAAGAACTGTTTGACTAAACTGAAGAGCTTGAAATAGAAATGTTTTTGACAATTAAACTGTACTTACATTTAAACTGCGTGCTTATACTAAACTGAATTATTTGAAATTGAACTGTTTTCGACATTGAAACTATACTTACACTAAACTGAATTGTTGTATATAACTAATTGAATAAAGTGAATAGTTTGAAATAGAACTGATTATTTACATAAAAATGGATTTGGCATTAAATAACCTACAATGGTTGATATGCCATAAAACCCAACCAAACCAAATCATATATATTTAATATATATGCATAAAGAGGATTTGGCATTGAATAACCTACAATGGTTGATATGCCATAAAACCAACCAACCAACCAACCAACCTATCTAACTGACACAACTACTCCGGGTTAGAGTGGAATAAGGAGTAATAGCAATGAATCGGTACTTTACATTCTCCAGATCTCTAGAACAAGAACCTCACCTTCAGATACAATTTAGTGTCATGCCCAGACTTTTGGTTGGGGTCGACGAGTTTTACTTCACTGAACTTCACCGACAGGTCGACTTTCAGACTGAGTTCCCACATGAAAATCTAGAATCAAAATTTCCGTAATCTTGCTGCAGATTTCAAACATTTATTAAAATCACTCAACCGGCAAATAAAGAACGTTATCTTCTGTAATTTTCTTCCATTCTTTGAGGAAGCCATTTGGCGTCTATGGTTTCGTCGGTGCCAAAACATGGAAAAGTTTGAGCTTTTCGATCGAAGCCAGCAAAAGACATGGGGTGATGGTTTTTCTAGGCTCTCGTTAAAGAAAATTAGGAAACATTGTTTCCATTATAAAAAGCTAATTCACTATTAACTATATTTTTTATGTCTATCTCAGTGTTTCAGAATCTATCTATCTATCCGAGTTTATTCATATGAATGTATGTATGTATCATATTTACCCAACCCCTCCGCTCGGGCAGGGTATGACACTAGGTCAATTTTTAAGCGGAGTTTAACAGGTTTGAATTCAGAGTTTTCCTTCTCCTAGACTAGTTGCCTCACCAAGGCTGAAGAACCTAGTCTGTCCTACTATTTACCCATAGCTGGAGGGAGAATAATTGGATTCCTACCTTTCCCAAGGGTATTAGTGCTATGTGAAATGCAATCACTCTCGTCCAGGATTTGAACTCGTATCGTCGTGTCCAATTCCTTCGACGATAACCATTACACCACGGGCACCTCTGTGTATGTATGTATGTATGTATATCAGTTCCTTTCAATCTATCTATCTATCTATCTATCTATCTATCCGAGTTTATATATTTATATGTATATATGTATATATGTATGATCGGCCCATTGGTCAAATGGGTAGAGTGTCTCCAATGACCCAGGAGACCGGGGTTCAATTCCAGGTGGAGTCATACCAAAGACTCAAAAACTGGTACTTGATACCCCCTTGCTTAACACTCAGAATTAAAAGGTACGTATCAAGGGTAAAGTGGAGCAATCCAGGGAAAGGAGTAGCGTCCTCCCCTACACATCGGTGTATTAGCTATTGAAAAAGGAGCCCCCGGGTCGCCCTTGACTGAAGGGAGACAACTTTACTTTTACGTGTATGTATGTCATTCAGTTTTTATCTATCTATCTATCTATTCGTAAGTATGCGTGGGTGTCAGTTCATCTGTCTCTCTTTTCTCCTCCTCATTCTCTCTCTCTCTCTCTCTCTCTCTATCTATCTATCTATCTATCTATCTATCTATCTATCTATATATCGTTGTTCATATGAATTAATCTGCCTGTACATTATCTATCTATCTATCTATCTATCTTAATTTATTCTTCTCTCTCTCTCTATCTCTTTTCACATGTATGTATGTATGTATGTATGTATGTATCTATCTATCTATCTATCTATCTCACTCTATCTCACTCTATCTATCTATCTATCTATCTATCTATCTATCACAGTCTATTCGTAAGTATGTGTGGGTGTTAGTTCATCTCTCTCTCTTTTCTCCTCCTCATTCTCTCTCTCTCTGTCTTTCTCTATCTATCTATATATATGTATCCTTTCACACTTATCTATCTATCTATCTTTCTATCTCAGTCTAAGATCTATCTATCTATCTATCTATCTATCTATCTATCTATCTATCTATCTATCTATCACAGTCTATTCGTAAGTATGTGTGGGTGTTAGTTCATCTCTCTCTCTTTTCTCCTCCTCATTCTCTCTCTCTCTCTCTCTCTCTGTCTTTCTCTATCTATCTATATATATGTATCCTTTCACACTTATGTATGTATGTATGTATGTATCTATCTATCTATCTATCTCAGTCTAAGATCTATCTATCTATCTATCTCACTCTATCTATCTATCTATCTATCTATCTATCTATCTATCTATCTATGTCAGGTGGTTAATATCTTTCTACGCATCTATCAACAAATCGATCAATAACCTAAAATATGGAAACCCCAATTTCAAAGCCGGAGAAAATCTGTCGTCTATATATTTAGTTTTTCTAAATTAGCTGCACCAAAACAAGTGGTGTATTTTACTCCATGTCTGCTTCCATATCAACAAAAGTTGATCATTGATGCAGAGATTGCCATCTATTTTCATTCATCGACTCAAATTGACCAATCAACTGATTAACGAAAAACTGAATTCACATAGTTTTGTGTAGAAAAAACAATTTTTTTCGCTTACTTTCAAATTCTCCGATAACCCCGAAACTTATGTTGAACGTAGCGAATGCTGATGAACTTGTTATCACTTGAAATTTTATTTACTAGTTCTGTCTCAAGACTGACATGTGAGAACGGGAAAAATTATTTGTAAAATATCACCAAAGATGTGGACAAAAGTCGTATATAAGTTTGCTTCTAACCTCGTTTATCTCAAAATAGTTGATCCATTTACCGCATGAAATTAACATACAAATGTCACACTTATTATGGGACAGAGGGATCATATATCTTCCTCTTACATTTTGTCCCATAATAGTTGATACATTTATTGTGTAAAATTAACATACAAATGTATCACTTATTATGGGACAGAGATATCATATTTTTTCCTCTTCCTTATTGTCCCAAAATCGTTGATACATTTACTGTGTAAAATTAATATACAAATATAGCACTTATTATGGACAGCGAGATCATATTTCTTTTCCTATGACCGCAGTCCCATAATAGTTGATACACTTACTGTATATTATTTATATACAAAAGTAGCTCTTAGTATGGGACTGAGAGATCAATTTTTTTTCCTCTTGCTTTTGTCCCATAATAGTTCATACATTTCCTGTATAAAATTAACATACAAATGTATCACTTATTATGGGACTGAGAGATCATATTTCTTCCTCTTACCTTTGTCCCATAATAGTTGATACGTTTACTGTATGAAATTAACATACAAATGTATCACTTATTATGGGACTGAGAGATCATATGTCTTCCTCTTACCTTTGTCCCATAATAGTTGATACGTTTACTGTATGAAATTAACATACAAATGTATCACTTATTATGGGACTGAGAGATCATATGTCTTCCTCTTACCTTTTGTCTCATAATAGTTGATACGTTTACTGTATGAAATTAACATACAAATGTATCACTTATTATGGGACTGAGAGATCATATGTCTTCCTCTTACTTTTTGTCCCATAATAGTTGATACATTTATTGTGTAAAATTAACATACAAATGTAATGCTTATTTTGGGACAGAGATATATTTCTTCTTCTTACCTTTTGTCCCAAAATAGTTGATACATTTACTGTGCAAAATTAACATATAAATGAAACACTTATTATGGGACAGCGAGATCATATTTCTTTTCCTATGACCGCTGTCCAATAATAGTTGATACACTTACTGTATATTATTTATATACAAGTGTAGCTCTTAGTATGGGACAGAGAGATCAATTTTTTCCCTCTTGCTTTTGTCCCATAATAGTTGATACATTTACCGTATAAAATTTACATACAAATGTAACTCTTATTACGGGACAGACAGTATGTATTTGGCAACCCCTTCGGTTGACCCGAGGTCAACATTTTTGAGTTGTGTTTTACAGGTTTGACTCAAGAGTTTTCCTTCTCCTAGACTGGTTGCCCTACCAGAGTTAAAGAGCTCAGTCTGCCCTACTATTTACCCATAGCTTGAAGGAGAATAGTTGGATTCATACGTTTCGCCAGCATTTTAGCATTATGCGAAATGCAAATTGCCTTGTTCAGGATTTGAACTCGACACTAGTATTTTGTTTTTAAAGCATCATCATCATCATCATCAAGCCATGCTGAGAGCACTGATTTCGCTGACTCTCTCTCGCTATCGATCCCTATCAACCCTCTCGTCTTGGAAAATCTTCTAGACTGCATCCAGTGTCTGCACAGGACTGATGTAAGTTTTTGCTGGTCGACCTACTCAGGCACGTCCATGTGTAGGGTATCCATAGCAGAACGTCACTTATGAGTTCGTCATCGCTAACTTGGATGGTTTGTGAGATAGGAGGTAGGTGGCTGTACAGCTGCTGTTTCGTGAAGTGTTGCTTCCAGGATTTGTTTAAGACAGCACAGAGCATTCTTGTCTCGTTTTTCTACGTGTTTTATTAGCGTCCATATGGTGCATCCATAAGGACACAGGTGATACAAAAAAGGAAAAAGTTGTTGACCATAGTTGAGGACGATCCGAAGGCTCTATTTTCAATAGCTACTACACCGAAGTGTAGGGGGTCGCTACTCCATTCCTCTGGATTGCTCCACTTTACCCTTGATCCTTACCTTATAATACTTGGAACCATTTAACTTTGTTGACTTATAATAAATTGAATTGTTTGAAATAGAACTGTTTAATCACTTAACTGTGTGTAAACAAATGACTGATGTTTAATTGAATTGTTCGTGTCAAATAGCAATACTTGGAACGATTTAACTTAGTTGACAAATGCTAAATTGAATTGTTAGAAATAGAACTATTTGATCATTTATCTCTGTCTATCTAAAAAAAACATGTTTACAAATCATATTGATTTAATATATATGTAAAAAGAGGACTTCGCATTAAATAACCTACAATGGTTGATATGCCATAAAACCAAACTAAATCATATATATTTAATATATATGTATAAAGAGGATTTGGCATTAAATAACCTACAATGGTTGATATGCCATAAAAACCAACCAAACCAAATCATATATATACTTAATATATATGTATAAAGAGGATTTGGCATTAAATAACCTACAATGGTTGCGATGCCATAAAACTCAACCAAACCAAATCATATATATTTAATATATATGTATAAAGAGGATTTGGCATTAATTAACCTACAATAGCTGATATGACATAAAAGCCAACCAAACCAAATTATATATATCTTATATATATGTATAAAGAAGATTTGGCATTAAATAACCTACAATGGTTGATATGCCATAAAACCAGACCCCAACCTTAGCATTTAAAGACTACACATACTGGTTCTCACAAAATGTACACAGCCTTCCAACAGAAAGAGAATTCATTCAGCTTTTGTTATCTTAAATGTTTTCTAGATTTTGACAGAATAATCTGGTTACTAATTTCAATATAAGACTTTTCAGGGGAAGTGAAACACTGA
This sequence comes from Sepioteuthis lessoniana, assembly GCA_963585895.1. NCBI lineage: Eukaryota > Metazoa > Mollusca > Cephalopoda > Myopsida > Loliginidae > Sepioteuthis > Sepioteuthis lessoniana. The sequence goes on from CAUZXS010000983.1 coordinate 130,950, forward strand.
AATAAAATATCAATCAGATGGTTGAATGTTTGTGATTTAAGTTGACTTTCGTAGATGAGGTATTCTTATTGTCTGAGAACATGTGCAATAAAATCGACTCTTGGGAAAATTCATCAATGTAAAAATACAATGTAATAATCATATATCGCAGTAGCAATAATATATAGATGTAATGTAATGTTGGCGATTGTCATCGAGTGCGACCCAAAGGCTCCCTTTTCAATAGCTACTACACTGAGGTGTAGAGGACGGCGCTACTCCTTTCCCGGGATACAACCGGATATAACCGGCTCATTGGCTTAGTGGTAGAGTGTTTGCCAATGGTCCGGGAGACATGGGTTCAATCCCAGGTCGTGTCATACCAAAGACTTTAAAAATGGTACTTGATACCTCCTTGATACTCAGCAATATACCTCCTTGATACTCAGCAATATACGGTACGATATACGGTACGATATACGGTACGATACTCAGCAATATACGGTACGTATCAAGGGTATGGAGCAATCCAGAGAAAGGAGTAACGCCCTCCCCTACACCTCGGTGTAGTAGCTGTTGAAAAGGGAGCCTTCGGTTCATCCTCGACTACGGTCGCCAACTTTACTTAATACATAGACAGGAAATAATAATATAGACATGTCATAATGATACATCAATTGGTAATGATATATGGATTAGATTATTATATAAAGAGAAGTAATGATAATATATAGAGAGGTGGTAATATAGATAGATGTAATGATAATATATAGAGAGGTAATAATACATTGGAGGGTAATAATATATCAGATAGAGAAGTGATGTATATGTAGAAAGGTAATAATGATATATAGAGATGTAATGATAATATAGAGGAGGAAGTGCCCGTGGTGTAATGGTTATCGTCGTAGCAAATGGGTTCGAGTTCAAATCCTGGACGAGACTGATTGCATTTTACATAGCACTAATACCTCCAGCTATGGGTAAATAGTAGGGCAGACTAGATTCTTGGTGAGGCAACTACTCTGAATTCAAACCTGTTAAACTCGGCTTAAAAATTGACCTTGTGTCATATACTGCCCGAGCGGAGGGGTTGGGTAAATATGATGATATAGAGATTGGAGTGATGATGATAATATATATATAGAAATACTAACGAGGCTAAGGAGACATTTGTAGGAAAGAAGGAAATCATAAAATAAATAACTGAATGTTTCTTGTTTAATAGATATGGAAAAAAAAACCTTTGACAAAAAAAAAAAAAAAAAGAAAAAAAGAAAAAGAAAAGGAAAAATGGTGGTACTTATTGTAAAACTAAATCCCATCACCAACAAAAAAAAAAGAAAAAAAAAAGGCAGATATCAAAGATGTGCTTAATAAGTTTAAAAAAAAAAAAGAATTATCTCATTTATTCGACTTTTTTCATCAATAAGTGCACGTGGACTTACCCGATTAACAGACACTTCCGGTGAGCGAACAATGTTCTCAAATGCGAGTGTATACTGAAACGACAATTTTTATAGTTTTATAGCACGGCTATAAAATGGGTGGACTTGAAAGCACTTCGTTATATTGGTCAGATTAATTTGTTTTTCAGATGGACAGGAGTTCATTGTAAGAGCGTCAACGGAATATAGAGGAGATTATCCAAAAGACCGATTATGTTTGGGCAGATGTGTTTTGGAAAAGGAAAAATATATACTATGCACTCCAGGACGAAAGTTCAAATCCCTCTCTTCGCGAACTCTACCCCAGAAAAACTGTGGAACATGGTCACGAAGATATGAGCCAAGGTTCTCCAAAAAACCTGGAAGAATCAACTGAAGGAATTGGAGTCCAGAGAAAGAATGAAGACCATCTACACGATTGCACTAAAGATAAGATGAGAAGAGTCTTAGATATTTGAAGAGACCTGATATTACTCAGACTTCAGGGAAAAACGCAAATTATAATTGGTGTGTAAAACACACTGGGATTGGAATGAAAATCAACGTATATAATCAATTTATTTCGTCGGGTGAATTTTTTCTCTCTTGATAGCTCCGTCATCAACAGAAAATAGATAAACAAAAAAAGTAAAAAAATAGAAATAAATAAAGGTAAATGGTGATGGTTTGGTTTAGTTTCTTTTTTTAATGGCATATCAACCTTTGTAGGTTATTTAATGCCAAAGCCATCGTTCCCGAAGAACAGTAGTGGTACTATTTAAACCATAGCTGGAAAAGGGCTGATATGTAAAAAGAATGATGTCAATAGGTTGGTTATTTGGTTGGTCATGTTTAACAGCAAATCAATAACTGAACGTCATTAATGACAAATCCTGTTTATAGACAATTTTTAGTGAATAGTTGATGGGTAGCATTTGTTAAGAAGGTGTCCTCGTGGTGTAATGGTTAAAGCGATGGACTGCGGAATTGTAGTACGCGAGTTCGTACTCCAGGCGCGCTATTACGTTCACTTTCGGGCAAATACCCTTGGGAAAGGTATGAACCCCCTTATCCTCCCAGCTATGGGTTAAATAGTACCACTACTGTTCTTCTAGGAGAATAGCTTTGGCATTAAATAACCTACAAAGGTTGATATGCCATTAAACAAAGAAACCAGAAACATTTTTAAACAAGCCAAAGCTCATTTGTTTGCACCTAGTTAAATGTTACCCAGTCGGTTGCGGTGGGGAAAGGCTGTAGAATATACCGACTTCACCTCTGCCGAGGGATAATACCGCTTCTCAACGAGTGTCCTGGATATGACACTAAACAATCTGATGGTGAGGCTCCAGTAATGCTTGAGTTTTGGGGAATGTGGAGTACCTCTTTATTGCTATCATTCCCAGGTCCACTCTGTCCCGGAGCACCTGATAGGGTACTATCAATGAGTCTAATAAAATTAAACTGCACACTTATGCTAAACTGAATTGTTTGAATAGAACTATTTTGGCATTTAAACTGCGTACTTAGCTAAACTGAATTGCTTGAAATGGAACTGTTTTTGTATGCTAAACTGAATTGTTTGAAATGGAACTGTTTTTAACATTGAAACTGTGCATACGCGAAACTGAATTGTTTAAAATAGAAATGTTTTAACATTTAACTGTGTATAAGCAAAAACTATATTTATACTAAACTGAATTGTTTGAAATAGAACTGTTTGACTAAACTGAAGAGCTTTAACTAGAAATGTTTTTGACAATTAAACTGTGTACTCATGATAAACTGAATTGTTTGAAATACAACTATTTATTTGTATAAAACTGGAGTTGGCATTAAATAACCTACAAAGGTTGATATATCATAAAACCCAAACAAAGTTAAATGGCTTCAAGTATTGCCGTTTAACATTAATAGTTCTATTTGCACACTTATATGGGATCGGCTGTATACAGTCTTGGTTGTAGTCAGACTGGAGCCCTGATGAGACACACAGGACGGCGTCTAGAATTAGCTTCTAATAAACTGCTGAACGCTGCTTATATTCATTTTGTATGCGTTTTGTATACTCGTATTTGCATAAGCACATGTGTGTGTATGCAAATATGCCGGTCCATAAGCCGGCGGTGTCATTTCGCCAAAACGTTCCCTTTTAATATACTTCCAGCCTCTACAGAAATGGTTTCAAGTATTGCTATGTAATACTTAAAGTTCAATTTAACATTAATGATTTGTTCGCACACAGTTAAATGGTTTCAGGCACAGTAAATGGTTAAACAGTTCTATTTGACCTATCACTTCAAGTCAGAGTGGATCTGGGAGTAATAGCAATGAAGTGATACTCAACATTCCCCAAAGCACCGGGATTGGAGCTTAACAATCAGACGCTGTGTCATATCCAGGATACTCACTGGTGAATGAGTCTTACCCTTCTGCCGTGGTACAGTCAGTGTATTCTACAATCTCAGCCGACTGGGTAAGTTCTTTTAGAGCTGTGATTAGTTGAATCATTGGGTTTTTTTTTTTTGGATAGAATATAGAAAAGAAACCTAAATTTTTCTTTAAGTCAAAGATAATATAAGGTAAACCCTTTCACATTTTGTGAGGAGACGATGTTTATGAGATTATATGACGATATTTCAAATACTGTATCGTGAATTTGGGAGCGTGGTGAGCCCTTTGCAAAGTGACCAAGGATGTGAGAGTAGCGAGCATGTCGCGACGCAATCTAGCCCTCATGCATAGTCTAGTGTAAAGCTGCGTTATGAGCAGGGAATTAGCTAATAATACCAGACCTAATAATAATAATCAACAACAACGACAACAAGAAAAAGAACTTGCAAAATTGTCGACTTTGCTGTCCCGGCTTACCACAAAATCAAACGGAAAGAATGTGAAAAGAAGGATAAGTACCTCGACCTTGCTAGAGAATTGAAAAAACAATGGAACAAGCAGGTGACAATTATATCAATTGTGATTGGTGCTTTTGGAACAATAATTAAAGGATTATTAAAGGGACTGGAAGATTTAGAAGTTGGCGGACGAGTGGAGACCATCCAAACTACAGCATTATTGAGAACGGCCAGAATACTGAGAAGAGTCGAAGAGACTTGAGGAGACTTGCTGTCACTCCAGTGAAAGACCATCAGTTAATGCAGGTGTGAAAAACTCAAATAAGTAAATAATGATAATAAAAACTACTAAACAATTGAGATCGGCCAGAATACTGAGGAGTGTCCTGGAGACTTGAAGTTACTTGCTGTGACTCAAACTTGAGTGAAAGACCCTCAGCTAACGCTGACGTGAAAAACTCTCAAAGAGTAAAATAATGATAACAATAGACGTCAATATTTAAATGTATTACAATAAGGTGAACATTTTAAGGGGTACAAGGCCGTACCTTAAAATTCGACGGGTTTCGATCCCGGCTTGGAGCGTCTTGCGTGTCTAGTCACACTGAAGAGTTGTGATATAACGAAAAAGTCTGTCTGTGGATGACAATATATACGCCCTCCACAACCACGTGGGTTGAGCACTTTAGCGAAGGAATTAACGGTTGTTCCTCACGTAATGCAAAGCTCTTCAAGCGAATTGAGCACTTTGGTATCCGATAGCGCAAAATGTAGAACAAAAGAAAGTTAATACATATGCGTTAATTCCCGAGCTGACGTTGACTCGCAGGTTTGGCTCAGGGGTATGTCGTCAACCTGACATAAAGTTAGGCAAGTTTCCCGTGTCTAGCCACACTGAAGAATTGTGATACAACGAAACAGTCTGTCTGTGGATAGCAAATATATATATATATATATATATATATAGAGAGAGAGAGAGAGAGACAGACAGACAGACAGATTAATAGATCGATAGATAGATAGATAGATAGATAAATGAAAGACAAAGTTTTAAAAACATAATTACATTCGATTCCAAACAAATTCCCCTCTACGATCAACCTCAGATTTTTACAATTAAAATCCTATCTTTGCATAAATCATATATATATATATATATATATATATATATATATATATATATATATATATATATATATATATATATATATATTCACTTGTATCATTGATTATCTATATTGAATTATCTTCATTTTTATTTTAGTTATCTAATAATTCATGTATAAACTAATTTAAAATCGCTACTAGCTGGGTTTTTTTTCCAGTTATTTTTTCTTAGTACAAGTAATGTCTAGACTTCTCTATTTTCTTTTCCCCTGTCTTACGAGGAACAAATAACATTTAGCATATCATCTCAAAAATCGAATTCCAACGAAACGATTGAACAAACATTTTACGTTTTTTTTTGTCTACTCGTATATAATACGAGGAAGAATTTTGTCCACCTGCCAGTTGCAACCATGGGAAATCCATGGAATATAAAAATTGTACGAATTTAAACTTGATTGATTGATGTAAGCGGCATGTCAACCTGTCAAGGGGTATTTTTATACCTGGAAGTTTGGGAAGCGCATCTCTTTCATTGTATGTTCATATTAACATTTTTTGTTGATGTTTCTTCAGATTTTTTTTTTGCACATTGTTCTATCGAACGAGAATAATTCTAAATAGATCAATTTGACATTTGGAGGCGTTCGTGGGGTTATCGTTGTAGACCCGGTGACTCGAGTTCAAATACTGGACAAGGCTATTTGCATTTCTTATAGCTAGCTCTAACACTCTTGCGAAATTTATTCTCACTCCAACAATGGGTAAATAGTAGGGCAGACTGAGCCCTTTTAACTTTGGTATTCGATTTCAAACAATTCAATTTATCATGTTATACTCAGTTTAAATGCCAAACTGTTCTATTTGACCCATAGATAGGACCCTTTCAGGTGCTACCACTCTGGGCCAGAGTGGACCTGGGAGTAGTGGCAACTAACAGGTACTCGACATTCCCCAAAGCTCTGGAATTTCTGGAGGCTCACCATTAGATTATTCAGTGTCATATCCAGGACACACATTGGGGGATTACCCCTCTGCAGAGATGCCGTCGTTGTATTCTACAGCCCCCTCCAGCAGACTGGGCTTGTTGGAACCTTTGAGAAAGGCATGAATCCATATAATTTCCCTTAGTCATGCCTATATAGTAGAGTAGAATGAGCACTTTAGCATAAATAAAGTAACCAGTCTGGGAGAAGCAAAACTTTGGATTCAAGACAACTTTACTCTGTTTAAAAACTGGCTTTGTATCCCATCCAGATCTTGATGGAGAAGATGAGTAAACACACACACACATATTTACCCAACCCACAAACACGATGTGACACAAGGTCATTTTCAAATCGGTGTTTAACAGGTTTTAAAGTCAGAGTTTTCCTTATCCAAAACTGGCTGCCAAGGCTAAAAAGCCCAATCTGCCCTACCCATAGCTGGAGGGAGAATATTTGGATTCATACCTTTCCTAAGAATATTAGCGCTATGTGAAAATGCAAACAGCCTAGTCTAGGATTTGAACTCGGGTCACCGTGTCCATTTTCTACGACGGTAACCATTACACTACGACACATATACATATATATGGAGAGAGAGAGAGAGAGAGGGGGTTATATATCTGAATTATAATTACTTGAATTCATCAGAACTGTACGTACAATAAGTATCTTCAAGAGGACTTACCAAGTACAATTGCTGATAGAGACGGATGGTGAGAGAGTGTTCAAGGAAAACGAGGACCCAAGCTTGCCTATTATCTTTGGAAGAGCGCGTTTCATATATTTTCAAGGAATATTAATTCTTGAAAATTGACATGAAGTAAAGAAGGGGCCTGTTTCATAGATTCAGAGTGGGTGGTAGTAAACCCTAGCACCTGGACTTAGGGATGATGGTCATATTGCCGACTGGGGAGAAAACTTGTTCGAGATAAGAAGAAGCGACACAGTTTTATGCAAAACCTGGCCAAGTACAAAACAGACAAATATAAAAGTTTTATTGACCGCAAATTTCCCACTGAAAGTAAATAATTGAAAATAGTATAGTTGTTCGTCTCCTTCACCCCAAAAACAAAATCGGGTGGAAGAACGCGTGATGTAATGGTTAAAGAGCTGGACTGCGACATCATAGGAAGCGAGTTCGGGCTATTGCGTTCACCTTTGGACTAATACCCTCGGAAAAGGGTACCCTTGTTCTCTCAGCTATGGGTTGAATTGTATAACTACTTTACTTCTACAATGATGGGTTTGGCATTAAATAACTCACGCAGGTTGATATGCCATTAAACAAAGAAACCGAATCTATCTATCTATCTATCTATCTATCTATCTATCTATCTCAGTTTATTCAAATCTATCTAATACTACTACTACTACTACTGTCTTTCAACACGTATGGATTGGGATGAAATAACCCATAAAGGTTGATATACCATTAAACGAAGAAACTGAACCAATCTATCTATCTATCTATCTATCTATCTCAGTCTATTCAAATCTATCATAGGACTACGACATTCCTTTTGCAAGGATAGCTTTGGTATCTATCTATCTATCTATTGATTCAATTCAGTTCACATCTATCTATCTATCTATCTATTCAGTTCATATCTATCTATCTATCTATCTATTCTATCTATCTATCTATCTATCTATCTATCTATCTATCCATTCAGTTCACATCTATCTATCTATCTATCTATCTATCTATCTATCTATCCATTCAGTCACATCTATCTATCTATCTATCTATCTATCTATCTATTCAGTTCACATCTATCTATCTATCTATCTATCTATCTATCTATCTATCTATCTATCTATCTATTCAGTTCATATCTATCTATCTATCTATCTATTCAGTTCACATCTATCTATCTATCTATCTATCTATCTATCTATCTATTCAGTTCACATCTATCTATCTATCTATCTATCTATCTATCTATCTATCTATTCAGTTCATATCTATCTATCTATCTATCTATCTATTCAGTTCACATCTATCTATCTATCTATCTATTCAGTTCACATCTATCTATCTATCTATCTATCTATCTATCTATCTATCTATCTATCTATCTATTCAGTTCACATCTATCTATCTATCTATCTATCTATCTATCTATCTATTCAGTTCACATCTATCTATCTATCTATCTATCTATCTATTCAGTTCACATCTATCTATCTATCTATCTATCTATTCAGTTCACATCTATCTATCTATCTATTCAGTTCACATCTATCTATCTATCTATCTATCTATCTATCTATCTATCTATCTATCTATCTATCTATTCAGTTCACATCTATCTATCTATCTATCTATCTATCTATTCAGTTCACATCTATCTATCTATCTATCTATCTATTCAGTTCATATCTATCTATCTATCTATCTATCTATCTATCTATCTATCTATCTATCTATTCAGTTCACATCTATCTATCTATCTATCTATCTATCTATCTATCCAGTTCACATCTATCTATCTATCTATCTATCTATTCAGTTCACATCTATCTATCTATCTATCTATCTATCTATCTATCTATCTATCTATCTATCTATTCAGTTCACATCTATCTATCTATCTATCTATCTATCTATCTATCTATCTATTCAGTTCATATCTATCTATCTATCTATCTATCTATCTATCTATCTATTCAGTTCATATCTATCTATCTATCTATCTATCTATCTATCTATCTATCTATTCAGTTCACATCTATCTATCTATCTATCTATCTATCTATTCAGTTCACATCTATCTATCTATCTATCTATCTATCTATCTATTCAGTTCATATCTATCTATCTATCTATCTATCTATCTATCTATCTATCTATCTATTCAGTTCACATCTATCTATCTATCTATCTATCTATTCAGTTCACATCTATCTATCTATCTATCTATCTATCTATCTATCTATCTATCTATCTATTCAGTTCACATCTATCTATCTATCTATCTATCTATCCAGTTCACATCTATCTATCTATCTATCTATCTATTCAGTTCACATCTATCTATCTATCTATCTATCTATCCATCTATCTATCTATTCAGTTCACATCTATCTATCTATCTATCTATCTATCTATCTATCTATCTATCTATCTATCTATTCAGTTCATATCTATCTATCTATCTATCTATCTCAGTTTATTCAAATCTATCTAATACTACTACTACTACTACTGTCTTTCAACACGTATGGATTTGGTATGAAATAACCCATAAAGGTTGATATACCATTAAACGAAGAAACTGAACCAATCTATCTATCTATCTATCTATCTATCTCAGTCTATTCAAATCTATCATAGGACTACGACATTCCTTTTGCAAGGATAGCTTTGGTATCTATCTATCTATCTATCTATTATTCAATTCAGTTCATATCTATCTATCTATCTATTCAGTTCCCATCTATCTATCTATCTATCTATCTATCTATTCAGTTCACATCTATCTATCTATCTATCTATCTATCTATCTATTCAGTTCATATCTATCTATCTATCTATCTATCTATCTATCTATCTATCTATTCAGTTCACATCTATCTATCTATCTATTCAGTTCACATCTATCTATCTATCTATCTATCTATCTATCTATCTATCTATCTATCTATCTATCTATCTATCTATCTATTCAGTTCACATCTATCTATCTATCTATCTATTCAGTTCATATCTATCTATCTATCTATCTATCTATCTATCTATCTATCTCAGTCTGTTCGATTCTATCTAATAGTACCACTACTATCCTTCAAAAAGGATGACTTGGGCATTAAATAACCCCAAGATAGTTGATATGCCTTGAAAAACAAAGAAAAAACAAACCAAACAAAATCTCTTTAGAACGATAGACCACATATCTTTAGAATCATAATTACTTACGTATAAAACTATTTCCTATTGATTATCTATTGATTATCTAGATTTCGATTTATATTAAAACCAGGTTGACAGTTAATCAAAAATAAACCCATTAAAATTAACTGCAAGTTTTAGGTGCACATAAACTATTTTGAATTTGAATTTTGTGTAAAAATGATGGCGGTTTTTTATTTCTATGATAACGATGTTGCTATCTTCATTTAGATTATTTTAGACAGTTTTCCGTTCTTGATACGGGCCCAGTAGGCTGGGGGCGCTGTTGAATGCACCGACTGCGTCTCTGTTGAGAGGTAAGACTCGTACAAACGAGTGTCCTGGTTATGACACCAAACAATCTGATGGTGAGGCTCCAGTAATTTGAAGCTTTGGGAAATGCAAGGTGCCTGTTCATTTCCATCGCTCCCAGGTCCACTCTGGCCCAGAGAAGGAGCACTCGATAGGGTCTTATCTATGGGCCAAATAGAACAGTTTGACATTTAAACTGTATGAAAACAAATGTCTTATGCTAAATTGATTGGTTGGTTGGTTGGATTTTATGGCATATCAACCCTTCATTTAATGCCAAATCCTCTTTATACATTTATATAGAATATAGATGATTTGATTGGGTTGGTTTTTATGGCATATCAACCATTGTAGGTTATTTAATGCCAAATCCTTATTATACATATATATTAAATATATATGATTTGGTTTGGTTGGCTTTTATGGCATATCAACCATTGTAGGTTATTTAATGCCAAATCCTTATTATACATATATATTAAATATATATGATTTGGTTTGGTTGGCTTTTATGGCATATCAACCATTGTAGGTTATTTAATGCCAAATCCTTATTATACATATATATTAAATATATATGATTTGGTTTGGTTGGGTTTTATGGCATATCAACCATTGTAGGTTATTTAATGCCAAATTCTATTTATACATATATATTAAAAATATATGATTTGGTTTTGTTGGCTTTTATGGCAAATCAACCATTGTAGGTTATTTAAATGCCATTGAGCTTGTCTCAGTAATAAATCGTTATCATATTAATGGGTGGCATCTTTTTTAAAACACCCTGTACATTCATTATAGATAATTAAAGCTAAAAGGGTATTTTTTATGCAAAGATGGAACTTTAATTCTAGTTAATCATCGTGGGTGTATTTTATATTTTGTGCGCGGGAGGCAAACGTTTATTTATCATATTTGCAATTTTTCAAAAATGTATCCGGACTTGAGCATTTGTCTAGGTAGGAGTATTTGTTAATTGCATCGTTTTAAAAGTGTTAGGACCAATCCTTAGAAAATAATTACTTCCCTTTTGACTGACTAGGGAGTGATCGCCCTTGGGTTTACGAGGTCGGCCATGACACTTTTGAGGAAGATCACGGAGTGATAGAACGAGAGACTTATCATCGCACAGCCAGTGGTTCATTCATTATCATCTCTAAGCGTAACTTATCAAATAAATCAGTGAAACGTTTCACTTGGTTCTGGTGTCATTTTTACGTGGATATTCACAGAAACCCCCACCTGAAAACCATAAAAAACGGAAGAGAAATCTTTTCAAATTGTTCGTTTAAGAATACGTACATGAACGCATTTTAAGCCTTAAACAATTCAGAATCTTATGGCACTTCAAACGCATGTGCATATACAAAGTTTTAGAATTCTCAAATTTGTGTATTGGTTAGGTTGGTTTCGTTGTTTAATGGCATATCAACAACCGTGGGTTATTTAATGCCAAATCCATCCTTGTGGAAAAACAGTATATATATATATATATATATAGGTGAAGATTAGAACCATCCTTGTGGAAAAACAATATATATATATATATATATACTGTTTTTCCACAAGGATGGATTTGGCAAATATATAAATATATTATATATATGTATATGTGGGTGTGTGTGTGTGTGTGTGTGTGTGAGAGAGAGAGAGAGGTCGTAACTTTATCCCTGTAAAGATTCTCACATTGGAGGAAAGATTTTACATCAAATACTTCTACTCAGACACACAGACACACGAGGGTCGTTCAAAAAGTTCTAAGTCTCACCAAAATGTTATATTTATCACACATCTCTCATCTTTGTATGGGCCCCATCTGCACAGAAATAAAGATAGAAATCTAAATTATTATTATTTTTTTTTTTAGTTTTAGCGTGTTGCCACAACAAAGATATTTCACTGTTTCTTTTTTCTTGGCGAGGTTTGGTAAATTTTGAAACTTGGAAAATCTGAATTAGTTTTTCTAGTTTTATAAAAAGTGGTAAAGTGTTGCCGCAACAAAAATGTTCAGTTATAGCTTTTCTTTTTGGATGAAGATTAGAACCTTTTGAACGATTTTTGTGTGTGTGCGTGTGTGTATATATAGAAAGAGAGAGAGAGAGAGATGGAATTGAAAAGTTTGAGAGATGGTTCACAACGCGAATCTCACAACGCGAATCTCACAACTGATCGGAGAAATGAAATTCAGTGTGATGAATTATTGCTTTTTTTAAAATGTATTACTACACTTAAATTGCCCTGATTTTAAGAATAAAGTAATTTCCAGTCTGATTTACAAATAAATGGTCATTTTCTGGTGTCTGCATTCATGCTGAACATCACATTTTAATCATATAAATTCTCGATATAACGAAGGTGACTATGCTTCATTTCTATCTAAATAGAAGCATTATTATCATTATGGACAGCTGTTACAACAAGAACCCAATAAATCAACGCTTCGTCCTGTCAGTACAAATGATTATTTCTATTATCAGTTGGAAATACTAGTGTTGTAACAGTTGTTATCGAAGGGAGAGGATCAGAGTTCAAATCCTGCATGAGGCGGTTTGCATTTTTCATACCGCTAATACCACAAGGGAAGGCATAGATACAACTATTCTCCCACCAGTTTTGTGTAAATAGTAAGGAAGACTTGCCTCTTTAACCTTGGCACGGCAACCGGTCTAAAAAACAAAGAAAAGCCTGAATTCAAACCAGACCTGGAGAGGGATGGGCTCCGTCAAGTTTGTTTCGGCCCAAGACCCGCTACATTAGTACCACCTCCGGACAATCTAAATCTGTAATCAGTGGATGTCCAAGTTTTGATCTCTGACCCAACGTAGATGAGTACGCCAACTAGTAATAGAAATGATTTTCAAATCGAAATAAAAAGATAAAGATAAAAATAAAAGTGGGAATTTTTGAAGTCTGGTCGGCTGGGGAAAAATAATTTCCATTTTAGGAAGGATTTCGAAATCTTCAGGTTCTAATTTTCATCACCAGCGTTCATCTTAAAGAACAATTATTCATCTTGCTTAAAAGAACCATATTTCCTCAATGGGAAACTTGGTAGATGCCAACCAGCTCCTCTTTTCCCTCTGCCCAGCTGGATGTCGCCATAGAATCTCAAAAGTCAAAATGACATCGACTGGTATCGATAGATCGAAGAGCGTTTTTATTTAGATTATGAAAATCGAATCGATATTTCCGCCTCTAAGGCATAGGCTCCATTAAAAGGGAATCAGAAAAATGAATTAGAAGAAAGAAAAGAAGAGACAAGAGAAGAAGAAATGATTAAGAAATGGGGCGAAAATCAATTGATTGAACTTGTTTATTACAGGCAATGCTTCGATCCGATTACACACACACACACACACACACACATATATATATATATATATATATAAAATCAATGTGCCTTGATATATATACCTATAAACAACACACACACACACACACACATATATATATATATAAAATCAATGTGCCTTGATATATCTACCTATAAACAACACACACACACACACACACACACACACACACACACACACACACACACACACACACATGTATATATATATATATATATATATATATAAAATCAATGTGCCTTGATATATGTACCTATAAACAACACACACACACACACACACACACACACACACACATATATATATATATATATATATATATATATATATATATATATATAAAATCAATGTGCCTTGATATATCTACCTATAAACAACACACACACACACACACACACACACACACACACACACATATATATATATATATATAAAATCAATGTGCCCTGATATATCTACCTATAAACAACACACACACACACACACACACACACATATATATATATATATATAAATCAATGTGCCTTGATATATCTACCTATAACCAACACACACACACACACACACACACACACACACACACACACACACATATATATATATATATATAAAATCAATGTGCCTTGATATTTCTACCTATAAACAACACACACACATACACATATATATACACACACACACACACACACACATATATATATATATATATATATATATATATATATATATAAATTCTTTAAGAAAAACAACGAAACCGGTCACTAAATTTATAATCCTATGTGACCGGTTTCGTTGTTTTTCTTAAAGAATTTATTGCTCTGTATTATTGGTACATTGAGCTCTTTACCAGGAAAATTTTAAATATTCATGCTTGAATAACTTCTTGTCCTGATGGAATTACTCCCAACTCCAGTTTAACTGGACCAAAAATACTATATATATATATATATATACAGGGTGACCCCCCACCCCCCAAAAACGGAACCCTTATATTTTTGACTGAAATTCATAAATTTAATTCTAGCCTTTTCTTTTTTTCCGGATATGAAGTAGATACTGTGCATGAAAAATTGGGGCCACAGTATTCACCAACATGTCCAGAAGTTCGAGTGTACAAAATTAGAATTATTTTGCTTTATTTTTGTAGAAGTAATAAAAAAGTTTATGGGTTCCGTTTTTTTTTCGGTCACCCTATATATATATATATATATATATATATGGGGGCGTACATGGAGTAATAATTACTGTGGTAGAAAATGAACCCAGCGATCCGGCTTCAAATCCTGGACGAGTCAATTTGCATCTGTAATAGTAATAATACCCTTAGGAAAGGCATGAATCCAACTATTTTACCTGCAGCTGAGACTGAGGCTTTAGAATACGCTGGGTGGCTCTATGCAGAGAGGTTGGAGTCAACCTCCTCGAATGAGTGTCTTGTGTATGACACTTAACTGCATCTGATGGTAAGGCTTAAGAGTTTACTTGATGGTCTTCCAAATATGGCTCAAATAAAACAGTTAAAAATTTAACTGTATGCAAATAAATGACTGACGTTAAATTAATTTTTTTAGTGCTATGTAAAAATACTTGAAACCATCTGTGTGTAGAGATGTATTTGTAATGTAGAATAGAATTATTCATGTTAGGTAGGAATAATTAAAACCATTTAACTGTGTGCAAACAAATACGTTCTGGTTTGTTTAAAATCTTACCTACAAATTATTCGCAAACAAATCATATATAGGTGATATTGCTCTGAGTCCCAAACAGTTCAAATAAACATCAGTCATTTGTTTACTCACCGTTAAATTATCGAACAGTTCTATTTCAAATAATTCAATTTAGCACAGGCCATTTGTTTGCATACAGTTTAAATGTTAAATAGTTCTATAGGACTCTGTCAGTTGCTACCACTCTGGGTCAAAATGGACATGGGAGCGATGGCAAAGAAGGGGTACTCTGCATTCCTCAGAGCTCCAAAATTGGAGCCTTACTATCAGATTGTTTTGTGTTATATCAGGACACTCGTTGAAGAGGGGATCTTACCCCTCTACAGAGACGTAGTCGGTGTATTCCACAGCCACAATAAATAACCCACAAAGATTGATATGCCATTAAACCAAGAAACTAATCCAATCTATTTATGTTTCTTGGTCTTTGATCTTTTTTGACAAAATTTTCAACATCTATTAATCGACCTGTAAACCAAGATATGAAACCAAATCAAAATCAGCTCAAACGGTTGCGGATAGAATACACCGACTGCATCTGTGAAGAGAGGTAAGACTCCCCCACTATTATTGCAACCCACCCTTCTGCTAAGGGTTTTTATACTACCATTATTGTTCTTCCGTAAAAATGGTTTTGGCATAAAATGACCCCTGAAGTTTTCAAGATGGCGAGACTTCAGTAATGTTGGAGATTTGGGGAATGCAGATTACCCCTTCATAACTATCACTCCCAGATCTACTCTGGTCCGGAGTGGTAGCACCTGATAGGGTCCCATCTTTAAGTCAAATAGAACTATTTGACTGTGTGCAAAAAACTGACTTATACTAAATTGAATTGTTACAAATAGAACTGCTTGATCGTTTAACTGTGTAAACAAATGGCTGTTTTATCGAATTTTTTTACTGACACAAAGTGTAATATACGGCCAGAATATTCAGATGCATAAAACGTTCATAATGTTCATAGCTTGTTCATACGCGTATAGGAATCCGAAAAACACGAAATTGGTTCAAGTACGAAACTTTTATTTACCTTTTTGAGTTTTAGCTTTTCCGACACGAGGAGAAAGAGAGACACAATTTCTTACTATGCTGACTGTTCGTAAATCGTCAGTTCTCAACTCACTGACTCAACCAACGCACGGGCATCCCGTAGACCCAAACTGGTCTCGCCTCGGCGAGCTCCGAAAATGAACTCGCCTTGTCTAAGTCCGAAACTCAACTAACTGTTTTTTTTTTCAAATCCCCAAATCCTCAGCCCATCGCTTCCGGGCATGACGTCATTCACATCCCCAGTCGTATTTTCTATCTGGGGTTTTTATTGTGACATCTGTGATTGTCACATCCTCCCCGCGTGCGCGTGAACATCTGCACTCAATGTGTGCACCTAACTAACCCATGAACTAAGCCGAAAGGTTCTCAGCCAAACTAAACCGAAAGATAAGATATACAAAACGAAAATTGATAATATAAAAAAATCCTCCCGCAATTATATAACAAAAGCAATACTTGGAAACGTTTAACTGTGTGCAAACAAAATGTTATACGGTAATATGCAGTATCATCGACATACATGCAGAATCATAACGACACAATAATAAAGACAGACGCAGGAAGACTTCTTTATAAATATATGTACCTCTCACTTTATTGTAAGGGTTCGAAAAGGGTTACTCATGGTTTGCGTGTGAGAGGGAGTTGGAGACCGAACAGAACTGCAATATATTGACCCCACTCTTATGGCTGTCAGCGTTGTGTCTTTCTCGTTCTCCAGGGATGCTCAACCGGAGGCCCAGGGGCCCACTCTGCTAGCTTTCTTTACTGCATCTTGTCAGCAACTTCTCTGGACCCCAACTCATCAGGGCCCCGAGACCCTAAGGCCTGATGTGGCTTTCCCTACCACATCTCGTCTATAACTCGTCTGTTCTCCAACTGCAACTGCAACTCTTGACTTCTGTCTTGACTGTGTTATATAATAGTTCAACGACCACTCTGTCGCCTACTCGATTTTTGGAATCGCATGTTGGATCATCATCAAGCGGAAATAACTGTCATGCAGTTCACAGGTCACTCTCTTCCGGTGCATCAGTCCATGAGTGTACCATGGGAATTTTTTTTTTACCTCGTCCCATTTCATCAGCCAATTTCCGCCCACGCGATTTCCTCTCATAACTGCCACCAGAATGTGTCACTTCCTTCCGGTGCATCACTCAGAATGGCATTTTTGGTCGGGTCGAAGGTAAAAATGTCACAAAAATAGTGTTAGCTTGAATAATTAGTGTTAAATATCAATACTTGGAATCACTTCACTGTGTGCAAACAAATGATTAATATTGAATAGAATTATTAGTGTTAGATAGCAATAAGTGAAACCATTTAACTGTGTAGAAACAATAGCAATACCAGTGTGCAAAAAATAGTTCTAACTCATTTAAAAATGAAATTACCAACAAAATATTCACTTACAAATCATATATGTATATCCTTTTAAATGTTTGCAGACAAATGACTGATGTTGGATGCACTACATGGACGCTAACAAAACGGCTGGAGAAGAAGCTAGACGGCAATCACACAAGAATGCTGCGAGCAATATTAAACAAGTCCTGGCGGCAACACCCCATAAGACACCAATTATACAGCCACCTGCCTCCTATCACGAAAACTATCCAAGTTAGACGAACCAGACATGCAGGACACTGCTGGAGAAGCAGGGACGAGCTCATTAAGTGATGTACTCCTATGGACCCCCACATATGGCCGGGCAAAAGCAGGACGACCAGCACGAACATACATTCAGCAGCTATGTGAGGATACGGGATGTAGCCCTGAAGACCTGCCAGAGGCGATGAACGATAGGGAAAAGTGGCGAGAGAGGGCCAGGGATATCCGTGCTAGCGGCACGACATGATCATGATGATGATGACATTGTTACTGTTACATAGAAATACTTGAAACTATTTAACTGTGTGCAAACAAAAAAGCTCAGACTCTTTTAAAAATGTATCAACAAAATGAGCCAACAAATCATATTTAAAATATATGTAAAACCAGAACATGGCATTAAATAACCTACAGTGGTTGAACTGCCATAAAACCCAACCAGACCAAAGAAAATTCCCAGCAGCATACCATGTGCAACAATAGTCACATCTAAATATGGAAGTATCGAAGTTCAGCAGACGGGTAGCTAAAAACTTTGTGTCTTTATTGCCGCCCACCCTTTTTATAGTACCACTACTGTTCTTCCGTAAAGATGGCTTTGGCATAAAATGACCCCTGAAGTTTGATATGCCATAAAGCCAAATAACCTAACTTCGTATCTTGTTTATTTAGCTTTTATCTAGGTCAAATAGTCTGTGACAAGGATGGAGTTGTGGAATGATGCATTGTTCTGCTGGAAATGCCACTGACCCGATTTAAAGAGTGCTGACCTCTTCCGACGGAATCTCTTCCTGAACTCCCTTAAAACCTCAACATAGTAACCCTAACCCTTTAGCCAATCAACTCTAGTGTATTGACTTCCTTACTCCTGCCACACCTTTCATCATCCCTCACAGACACCCTGCCTTCCTTGAATCTCTTATGCAACTCAAAAACTGATGCTTGATTCATGCAAGATGGTCTAAAAGCAGTCTGAAGCATTGCATACGTTTCTGTGGCATTTTTCCAAGTTTAAAACAGAATTTTATTGCATATCGTTCTTCTAAAGTGTACTCACGTCCACATTGCGTTTTTATAATTCACCAGCTTTGATAATTGCTGCTGTAGCTATTCATTTGAACCTGAAATCATAAATATTGGTCAGTCATCTCATAAGATGTATAGCAATAACATCGTGAATTTTCAAGAGTCGACGACAATTTTAAATGCCTGTACAAAGAAGTCTGGAAACTTATCGTATGCACCTCGCATGTCTTCATATGAGGTTCCATATCCCCTACTCATTATGGGTTAAATAGTATCACGACTGTTCTTCTACAAGGATATCTATGGCATTAAACAACCCATGAAAGTTGATATGCCATTTGAACAAAGTCAACAAACAAAACAATTTGTTCAAATAAGAAACCCTTGAATTCGAAACAATGATTTGTCAAGATTTCCTAGATGAAGCTCAATAATTTAGAGAATTCTGACTATTGTCTTCATATTTATAAAACTATGATATCCTGTTTAGAATATCCTAGTTCTTCTGTTAAGAATGTGGATTTTGAATCAACCAGGGACATCTGTTTGCCAATTGAAGATTTCCAGTAAAAATAAAACCGTTTTGATCAATAACAAGGAAGTTCTTGTTTTATTCGATCCGAAAATCAATAGAGAAAGTCAGTTTTTTTAGAAAGGTTAAAGGTCATCAATATGTCATATGTTACAAGAATCATTTCTTTCGGTTGGGTTTGGTTGGGTTTTATGGCATATCAACCCTTGTAGGTTATTTAAAGCCAAATCCTCTTTATACATATATATTAAATATGTATGATTTGGTTTGGTTGGGTTTTATGGCATATCAGCAAATGTAGGTTATTTAATGCCAAATCCTCTTTATACATATATATTAAATATATATGATTTGGTTTGGTTGGGTTTTATGGCATATCAACCATTGTAGGTTATTTAATGCCAAATCCTCTTTATACATATATATTAAATATATATGGTTTGGTTGGGTTAGGTTTTATGGCATATCAACCCTTGTCGGTTATTTAATGCCAAATCCTCTTTATACGCATATATTAAATATATATGATTTGGTTGGGTTAGGTTTTATGGCATATCAACCATTGTAGGTTATTTAATGCCAAATCCTCTTTATACATATATATTAAATATATATGGTTTGGTTGGGTTAGGTTTTATGGCATATCAACCCTTGTAGGTTATTTAATGCCAAATCTTCTTTATACGTATATATTAGATATATATGATTTGGTTGGGTTAGGTTTTATGGCATATCAATCATTGTAGGTTATTTAATGCCAAATCCTCTTTAAACGTATATATTAAATATATATGATTTGTAAATACATTTTGTAGGTAACATTCTTAAATTAGCCTGAGCTCTTTTTTGTACACATTTAAATGGTTTCAAGTATTGTTATATAACAGTCACAATTTAACATCAGTCATTTGTTTTCACATTGTTTGTTCAATTTGACATATAGATAGGGCCAAATCAGGTACTACTACACCGGGTCAGAAGTGGATCTGGGATAGATGGCAATGAAGGTGTACTCCATATTCCCTAAAGCTCCAAGGCTGGCGCGTCGCCATCAGATTAAGTGTCATATCAGGACACACATTGGGGTGGGGTCTTACCCTTTTGCAAGGCTGCAGCCGGTGGATTCTACGGTCCTTGCCGACTGGGCTATGCTTAGCGGAAGTTCACATTTCTTTTGATTTAGCAATGAATTAACAAATAACGGAAGAGAAACAAAACATTTTTCTCTTTATTAACTGAATATTAAGGCTGAAAAAATCCTTCTACAAGTTATTTCCTCCCGGAAGACCAGGGTTCAATCCCAGGTCGAGTCATACCAAAGACTCAAAAAATGGTACTTGATACCTCCTTGCTTAACACTCAGCATTATAAGGTACGGACCAAGGATGAAGTGGAGCAATCCAAGGAAAGGAGTAGCGCCCTCCCCTACACCTTGATGTAGTAGCTATCGAAAAGGGAGCCTTCGGGTCACCCTCGACTACGGTCGCCGACTTTAATTTACTTACAACCTTATTTAAATGAATCTTATTTTTTCCCGAAGCCTTGAGCTTTTATAACAACCTTATTTTTTTCATGCGTTGATTTCACTAATTTAAAATTATATTCTTTATGTTACATATTCATCCGTGACTGAACCGTCAATCAGAAATTCTCTGTACAGGACGCACCTATAAAAATAAGCAGAA